>JAQFYB010000365.1:0-58784 GCA_034694085.1 Pogonognathellus longicornis
TACTCAAGATAGGACTGAGTTTAGGTTGGTAATACCAAATCGCGTCAAGTTCTACCTCCATCTTAAGTCAATCTTAAATTAAGTTCGACTTAAGGCGAAACTTAAGTCGAGGTACATGATACCGGCCTGTGTTATAAAGGTAGTAATAGATCAATGTTAAATTGCAGCTCAATATATTTTCCCCTTTCCCTGACCATTTATATTTCATTTTTCTGAAAAATCAAAGTTCAAATTAGTATCTAATAATCCTATTCACAAAACGACATGCCTGGATCCAGAGGGTCACGAGGAGGTTCTTCGGGTTCATCGAGTCCCCGAAGATCATACTCCACATCGTCTGCTAAGTAAATGCTTATCTACTTTAACGCATTATATAGTATGTAAAATGTATCTAGCTGAAAACTGATTGAACATGCAAATGTATTCTGCTCAACAGTCGAGGATCTTCATCTTCCACGTCTGTTCCTCCTCAACAATCAAGGCAACCAGGACTTTTCAAGCAAATGGCTGCAACTGCGGGTGGTGTTGCTGCTGTAAGAAATTAAAAACTTATTTCCTCGCTTTCCGAAAGTACCCAAGCACACATTATTATATGCAACCGCGGGTACCGTTTCATAAATTCTACACTTCACATGTTTTATGACAATGACACTTTTTTAGGGACACGTTGTTGGAAGTGCTATTGTGGGAGGCCTCAGAGGAAATGGGTCTCAAGGTGGTACCGAATGTGTTGACTGTCAACGACCACCTAATCAGCAAGATCCGTGTGAGACTGAGCTTCGAAACTTTATGCTATGCTCACAGAGAGAAGCCGATATCTCTTCTTGCGACGGCTTCAATACTCTTCTAAAAGAATGTCGACGTTTTTATGGTAAGAGTGTATTAATCATTTTTAGCTTAGCCATTATCTTTTCTTAAAAAGGAATACCGTCATTAATTTTAGTTTTGACTATTTACGATTTGCGTCTTTTTAAATGATACAGATTCAAAGCAGCAGAAGTGAATCACAAGAAGCTCAAAACCAGTGAGTCAAAAAATTTATTCTTCATCGATGGCTATAACAATCCTACCACGAAACAAACGGTTGAAGGTCAACTATACATCACTTCATTGGTAGTTTCTTTCACTGCAATTTATAGTATAAAATATATTCTCATGTAATCAGTAATCGTCTTAATTATAATAAATGCATACCTACACAATTTAATCAAATGTCTTTTTCAGTTTTTCAGTGTGGTTATTTTATACTAATTCACTTTAAAAACTAATTTCATTAGATTTGTTAATATGTATGTTACTTACTGCGAACCCTGTACTGTAATTTTTCATATAAAAAAGCAATACACATCTGCAATATACACATCAGGAAACGATGAATTGAAAAATTATATATTAACAGC
The DNA here is from genome assembly GCA_034694085.1 of Pogonognathellus longicornis. Lineage (NCBI taxonomy): Eukaryota > Metazoa > Arthropoda > Collembola > Entomobryomorpha > Tomoceridae > Pogonognathellus > Pogonognathellus longicornis. Next base: position 1,401 of record JAQFYB010000365.1, read on the forward strand.
TAAATAAACATTTTATGATGAAACTAATAAAAATATCTGTATGTATGTACTGTACAGATATGTATACACTCATCTCATAGTTTCACGTTAAACTACAAATACAACTAATATGTGCCAGTCAAGTCAATGCTACCAATATGATTGCAAAGTAACCTCTACCACCATCTAAAACGCTGATTTTGTGAGTTGTTGGAGTGATGTATTTGAGTACGAAAGAAGGCGCACAGAACTTGATAACTCATAGAGAGAGAATGGAAATGTCAATACCTAAATTTAATACTTACACCATTACCAAAACTAAAATAAGACTATAGCTTGAAAGCTGAGTATATATATAGACTTTTAAGAGTTTAGTAAGTCACTTATTGTTAGCTTGCAACACTTTTCGTGTTCATGTTTTCATCTCACACACACGTTACTACACAAACACAGTGTGCTACAAGTCCTACATAAAATATACAGATACTCGGAAATGAACATGATATTATCAGCATGTATTTATAAGACATGATAAATAAAACTTGTCCTTTACGTACGACTAATGTAATTTGAGTGTCTAACACCAAAAAATGTTTTAACCATAGCCTTCTACCTCATGGACTCGTGAAACATTGAACAATGTGAATATTACTTTTATAATCTCTTTAGCAAACCACTACTGGCGAAAAACCACAAACATCTGAATTTTGCTAACTACTTTTTCAATTACGTACATGCATGGATGACAAATGCAATCATTCTTTAGAATGTAAGGCGCACAAAACCAAGAGAAATGATAAGGGAATAAAAACCGCAATAATATTATTTTCTATTGTCAATCATACTAATGCCAATGCTACAGCCATAGTCATAATACAATCAAAACAGATCTGTATGAAGTACTGTAAGCAATTCTAAAGGGTTCCATTCATTGTACTCTACAAGTACAAGTATAATATAATATACAGTTTAGTTCAATCACATAGTAGCCTGCCTGCATAGGATTTACTAGGAAGGAATGAGCTGAAATTGTCGGGTCCTTTTTCATTTATTGTTACATATAACGGGGAGTATTATTCTTCTTGAGTACGTATTTGGATTTTTTGCACAACACAGCTATACGGTAAATACGTCATAATTATTATAGCCCATGCAATTCAGACAGATGGACTAGAATAATATTTTCTACTATTCTGTACTTGTATTCTATGTACTACTTTATACATGCCAGTGCAAAAACAACCGATCTCCATCTCCATTTATTACCATGACTTTTGTGAAAGCATAGCTTTAGGAAGGTAACATCTCTCAACTTAAAATGCCTTGCATTGAATTGTGCATTGTGTTCATTCATAAAAGGTAGTGTGCCTAGTGCCTAGGCCTAAGTACTGCACTGCACTACAAGACTACCTATACAGTATATACTCCTACAGTTAGTATTAGGTATTATATTATTATTATTATTATAAAAGGCCGTGTTTTATAGGTAGGAAGAAATAAGATATGTATATACTTGAACAAGATCTAGCAGATCACATTTAACTAAGAATTGCAATCGACTTGTCAAGAATTCGCATTGTGGATGATGGAACAAAAGACTCTAACTACCTAAACTATACCTACAGACTCAAAACGTGCTAAGCGCAGGTAAGGTACCAAAACTACTCACATGCACTACCCACGGAAAAGCGTGTGTTTTATTATGTTAATCTTTTCTTATGTTGTGTATACGTGTATCTATATCTGTATACGTTATAAGTATTCGTAGTTTTTTAGTGCAGTACAGTACACAGACACAGGGCGAGAGAACAACGGTAGTAGTGAGGTTTACAGTTTTTCTACCTGACTGTAAGTTCCCTTGCGTATATACTGAACTATCGTAGGAACGAAATACATGGGAGTCTGTGTGGTGCATATATTTATATCCTGTTTAGTTGTAGGCGCACTGTCTGTGGACAATCAACTATAGGATATGCCATGCAAATGCAATGGGAACGAAATCAGAGTTGGCTGGAGTAGTACAACAGCTGATTTAGCAATTGAACTAAATAACTGCAATGTATATCACTAATCCTTTCAATTAAATAATCATAATTCTGAAGGAAATGAGTGCGATTTCTATTCTGCTAATAATGTGGTGCTCCTTTACATATACACATACACACACAGTGTTCCACCACTACTGCAGTGAGATCTAAAATACTCACAAACGTACACCCGTACTAAGCAAGGTGAGTTCAGTTATAAGTTTAGTGATCTGCCTACTTAATCTACATACATAAATAAACATTTAAACAGAAAAGAAAAATATACATCTAATCACACTTTCTATTTGATAGGCATACACGAATACACGATACACCACTCTTGTGGTTAAGGTTAAACTCATATCGGTCACAAATTAATACTTAATACTTCTATCTATGTATCTACGGACTTTTGTTATTGTTGAGTAGCTCTGGATGATACATAAGTGGGAATCTGTTTAGCATTTCAAATTGGAAACAATTTTCTATACAAACTGAAAGTTAAGTTGTAGCTAGATCGATATTATGTCCTGTTTTCATTATTCACAATAATATATACAATGAATACCTAACAGTCTGGGCATTTAACTTTGATTCTTCACGATTGACGTTTCATTTATTTGTGTTTGTTGACAATACATTCGCAACAAATATAAATCCCTTTAGTCAAACATAAAACTAGAATTGTTGCTACAATTATTTATACAATTATTAGGTATAAATGTAACGACTATGTTTGCATAGGTGAGCTACCTATGTACATTCAATATCTCTACAATATTAACAAAATTAGCAAAATCAACTTAACTTAACTGATTGCTCATTTAGTTTTATTAGTGCACGTGAGTTGTGTATCAGACTTTTAAATCATTTGATTTCATTCATTTATCCAATACGTACACTACTGAAAGATTCCATTAGATTTCATTCCTACTGCCTTGAAGGGTTATTGAGACTGTTAATGTACATAGGCTACAGACCCTTAAATGAAATTATTGATCCTTAGTTCAACTTGTTTTTATAACCTTACCATAAAATTTTGGGATGAGATTAGAAATCAATGAAGAATATACTGAGGAAAGTACTCTTTGAAATAAACACGTAATGAGCTGACCAAAAACAACCTATTAACAACTTTCAATATTATACGAAAATTTTTGAAATCAATTCAGCCAGAGTTAGAGATGGACAATATTATTAGTTTGTTTATTTTACGACATAAGTAAACGTGTTGACATTATTAAGGGAGTAATTTTAAGTATCAAAATGGGATCGAGCAAACTACTTCTGTCCAGTACCTACTTACTGTGCTAGTTGTGCTTTTACAGTTACAACTTAGGTACCTAAATATACATTCATGAATACGGATGGCTAACTTCTATGTACAATAGCAGTTCTTCTCGCAAACAAAAAATGCTGAATTGCCGTCTTGCCGTCTTTGAAGGTTTGTATTTACAATTTGACATGCTGTATTGCCAATAATGTAGGTAGCTGTCTAAAAACATTTTACTTTATGCTCAACTGATTTCTAGTGTTAACGATTCGCAGTGGGAGACCGTATCTTTTCCATTAGTTTTCAGATCTAAAATAGACTTGCACACCTGTAAGTGTGATACGTTCAGTCTGAAGTAGCATCAAACCAAAGTTCCTGTTCGTGATAGTAAAAAAATTGGCCTTTCATGCATATCCTGAACATGTATACTACATAATGTGTTAATGTGTTCTAAATATATTTTATACAAGTTAGAGACATTTTATTACGTCCGAAATAAAATCTCAATTTTGTTTCAGTATCTTGCCTATATACATAGTACCCTTCTGCAGATAATAATCTCTCTTTAATTCTACTACTTTTGATATAGGTACATGCCTACAATACCTAGGTATGCAAATTGACTTTTTAGATTTTAAGGTCACAAGAATCTACCTACAATTTTTCCGCATTAATGATGGAAAGCAGTGGCAGTATTTGTGTACTCACACGTATTAAAACCCATTTTTGAAATCACAATAAGAAATGAGTCTATAGATGCTATTCTGTAGTACAACGTTACTTACACTTGGATTTGACTAGATATTCACATTTCACACTTTTTTAAGACATAAAAGATTAGTAATATCACTTACTAGACTTACATATGAGGTGTATACTGTACTAAAGGTCGAGTCTAGTCCTATTTTGACAATAATAAGTAAGTGCATTGGATGAGTCAACACATATAGCAAAGCCAAAGCTATCAGGGTTTCAGGGTATGTCGTTAGTCTGAATTTGTTATAGTTTTAATCAGTTGCTCATCCCAGTATAGCATTGTTCCAAACTTCCCTGTAAAGTACTCAGATTATAAGAGTAAACACATTATTGGTCCACTATTTCCACCCACCTAATTTTAGGTCATTCAATACCATAGGACTTCAAAATCTACGTGCGTCATCTCCAATGCCCTTTTCACCTCTAATTTTCCTTATTGTTCTATTTTTTCCAGATTGACAACCTGAAATTGTGTTACTGTACTCTGAATCTTCCTGGAGAGGCTTGTGAACTACCAAAAGTTATTAATAGCAGCTTATCCTGAATAAAAATGTCGAGAGCTTCTTCAACATCGAGATATCCATATCATCAAGATGCTGTTAGGATTCAAGCTCAAGTAACCATTTACTAATAATAATTCCTTCAACCCTTGCTCAAAAATGATAGTTGGGAATTGATACCCATTTACCCATGAAATGCAAACAAAACGTGCACTAACAAATCACGTTGAGTTAAACGTAATCTGAGAAGTAGTAATAATAATAACACGTTTTGAACAAATGAACTAATTAGGATTGTAAGTATATAATATGACTGTTGCATGTTGGAAAGTCAACTAAAGACAAAAGAGAGTAAAGGATTGTCAGAGTATAATGTACCTAATAATTCACAATTTGTTCTTGATTCTTTCTTCCACAGCAGTTCGCCGATGGTCAGGAACAAAGTCGACGGTTCTCAGTCGACCCACAGCTCACTAATTTCGATATTCTCAGAAATCTCATTGGAAGGGCCTTTGATATGAAAGGGTAAGAACTTTTACTCTTCGAAAGCAGTCAACATGAATGCTGTAGGGATACTGGTGTATAGAAGGCGTGAACAAATACAATTTTATTATCAGGTCATGTACCCAAAGATATTGGCTTCAAATAATAATACATAATGCCAACTAGAAGGCAAATATCTAACTCCAAACTTATTTTCTGACTCTTATTACTAAGAATGGTAATTAAGAAACTTACTTTATTTGTGTCAGTCATGAATGTGTTATCTATAACAAGACAAGAGTAATTATGCTGATACGATGAGGAATAAGGTGGTTAGAATTCTGTCAGTGTATTGGAGTCTTTGCAGTCGACAAATATCATTTTGCATATTATAGTGTATACAGTGTATACATAGATAGCATACAACATAAGAATATTCAATTAAACCAAATATTGTAATGAGACTTGTCTGTTTTCAATTACAGTTTTAATAATAATACAGATAACAAAACCGAAATTTTGTGCTCCAAAGCAAACCAACTCTTCATTGTGTACAGAGAATACATTCAATTTTTGTACAGGGTGAATCATAAAAATTCCCAGGAATTTCTTAACCTTAGTGTTTGGTTCATTTTAATCCAAGAGCCAAGAGCTTATAGTCGCTTAGTGCCTATATTTATAAGATTCTACTAATTCACATGGTTTAATAATTAGGTGTATGTGCAATTCATTACATTGAAGTTTTAAAAATTCCTTATTGTGTAATTCAACTGAATTTATACAAGACTGTTGTATAGTATAGTATAGTAAAAAATATGCACTACCTAGACGCACAAGCTTGTGCGTCTATATAGGTAGTGCATATTTTTTACTTTTTACTTAGTAGTGCTTCATTGAATTTTGGAATAATGTTGCTCGTTCATGGGTAGCCTATTGTAGAAGTGATCTAGAATTGATTGTTAAACAGTGCATAATATTGTGTTTGAAACTGAATACAGAGATGAATTAATTAAAGTGAGTTTTCCTGTTGATGAACCAATATTTCATGAAGCAGGCTTGTATGTATATTATTATGAGTATGAGCAATTATTTGCGATGCACTGCATGGCCCTATTTATAGCTTACCCTGTGCATTTTATGTGCATAGAGATGTACAACCCACCTAACCTATGTTTCAACCACATTATTATTTGATTGTAAATTGTTGGTGTGTCCTGTCGGTAAATATTATCATTTCTGTCTGTCACTATGTAATTTTCAGATGTCTTGTTATTTGTTGTTGACTCAATGAGACCTGCCAGCAGAATTTACCTTTAGCTGGCTGTATGTACTGCATTGGTATACGAGTACGTGTGGATGTATTTTCATATCATGTGAGTGCACTGCCATGTTACGCTTCAGGCTTTGCACAGAGGACGAAGAAGACAATAGGAGGATGAGCATTTGGTTGCAGCCACGAAAAGTCCGACTCTGAAACCCAATAATCCTTATCATATCTTTTGCCTAAGGCCTTTTCTCTAATTGTATTAATATGGATGGAACATGGTCGGACTCTGACTGAGCGACCGGGATGTGTGGGGGTGTGTGCATTAAGATTAAGATTAACACAGTAGCATTTGAAATGTAATATATTTCTGGATTATCTTTTACATTTTGCCTGTCCATGTAGATACACTTACATTATTATTGTTTACTCTAAAATTATAAGTATTATTCTTTTGTGTGTTTCATCGGTTAGTTAGTGTGTCGATATTTCGATTCCACACCACACAAGGACTGAAGACACACAGTCGTTTCGTGTTCTAGCCAACTGGAGCCTTACCTGCTACAGTTACACCCATAAAATTCAATTACAATTTTCATTTTGAATCGTGATTGATTAGGCCTTCATATAACTTCCATTTCTCTTTTAAAATTTCATTCAGTATTTACAGTAGTGGCTTGTGTAATAGAATCCTACACCTAAACACACATCACGTACACACATTTACTTTGACGTCAGAAGTCTTGCTTGTAGCTATAATAAGACTGACAGCTTCTCTCCTGCAGATATAATAAATCCACGGATTTTTTGTTATGTGTAAAAGGTAGGATTCAATTCCATTACTTCAAAGCAGCAGTATTATTGAGAGCATTTCAGAGCATAAAGTTTTACTTGTTTCACACCAAATCTGAAAAGCTCATCCTTGAGCACATACTATCAGTAAATCCACATCATCGTGTTCTAAATAATTTCAACCTATGAAAATTGTTGGTGTGTGTACAAATTTTTCTTGTAATGAAGTTCATAAAAAAGCGTTCATTTCGTAATAGAAGCAGAGTGTATGTATACACAGATTGGTAATTTGTTTGTGTAATTTGTGGGAAGTTAGTAAAGTTAGGCTTTTGTGTGAGTCAGATTTAACATAAAATGTCGAGGCAATGGAATTCCACGTATAGCTGAGCTACAATTTCCATGTAATGAAACGACACAGTTAGCATGGACTTTGTAATAATATATTATGACAATAAATTATCTTTCATGTTTCCTTTTCTGGGCCGGTTGACACTCAGTTTTGTGCGGTTTTATGTCGTTCTTATGGTTGGTTTCTATTTATGTACGTTGTATAGCTACTACCGGAGAGAGTGATAGCGTGAGTTATGAACTACCAATTAACATACAGCTATATTATGGTACTTTAGTTATTCCTTAACAGCATTATTGCAAGCAAGGGAGGAAACAACACCTAAACACACGTATCAATTTTAATTAGTGCCAAATATTCCTTCTTATGTGTACTCAATATTTACGAAATTGTTTCATTCTTCCTTTAGATGTTGGATATTATACATACATTGTATAAAAAGGAAATAAATCATTTCTCTACCATATCCATACGTGTATACAACCATGTAGCTTTAAGTCGCAATTGCCCATTAGTTCGTACTTTAAATCTGTAATATTATAAAATGTGTATACGTATTGTCTTCCCCAAAGGTTATTAAGAGTGAGTGGTGGTTAGAAACCAGTTTTGTTTTAAGACTCGAGTGTAAAATGTTTTATTGATTTTCTCAGCTAATAACGAACATGTTAGTTCTCGAGCCGACAATCGCGATGATTTATAATTGCCAGCATATACATTGGTTTTTAGCAGTTCGCATGTATCTCTACTATTAGCTGTACATTGTCATTATAACACATTATAAAGACTTTATTAAACTATTATTTACTTTTTACAGAGATTTCGCAATTAGTTACCGTGCTTTTGACGATTACGGAGGCGAAACATTCTTGCCAATGGTCTCAGACTGGGATTTAAGTGCTGCTTTCCTTTCGGCATCCGATCCTGGTAATTAACCATTCAATAATCATCTTTGATAATACTACATAGAAGATACACCCTGCTGAGGTTTAATATTACCGTGTTATTCAATTCTACAGAGGTGTGAGCTTTCAAACCTTTTTATTGTATACAAAACAGTAAGGTTTGGGATAGTAAAATACATTTTAGTAAAGGAACAAAACTCTTGTTATAAGAATATATGTTTGAAGCACATAATGTGCTATAAAGCTGTACGCAACTTCATTAAAAGATGATTTGATTGCTGTAGTAGTTATGATTGCAATCTCTGGTTGGCTAATCTTTAACAAGTTTTTGTTTCTTTGCAGATCTCCAACTCATGATTGAGCCAAAAAATATTCCTTTGGATGTGGAAGATGGATATGAAGATGATCCATGGGAGGTTATAAAATCCACGGAAGTGATACCAGATTCTAGTCACATAATGAAAAACAATCACTCGCAATTTTCTTCCGCAAACAAAACATCGACTAACACTGTGAACAATGGCCGGACAATGCAATCCATGGAAAATCGACAAAATGCCCAACCTCCTGTCATTCCACAAAGTTCTAATTATCAGTATCCTTTAAATTTTAATCCAAAAATCAACACTGCTGGCATCTTTAATACAGTAAGACAGAAACTAGTATATAAAGCTGTAAATCGTAAAACGATATCCTGAAGGACAATAATTTATACCTACCGAATATTTCTTACATTCTTGCTGCTGTTAAATTCTTAGATGGAACGGTGGGTCCAAAAAGCCAAAACGTTTGTAGAGGATATTTCTGTAGTGACCACAAGACCTCCGCTTTCTGACGTTGAATTTCGCAATTATTTGGATTCCGGTGGAGTTTTGTGTAGACCTCGGGAGTTGAGGTTTGCCTGTTACCACGGTGGAATAGAACCATCCCTAAGGAAGGTCGTTTGGAAACATTTGCTCAATGTCTACCCTGATGGTCTTTCGGGAAACGGAAGAATAGAATATATTCGCAATAAAGCTAAAGACTACTATGACTTGAGAGATGATTGGAAAGTGGCAATTCAAAATGGACAGGTTGGAAATTATTTATTTTTCTCGAAATACATTTTGTCATAGAATAAATGACCAACTTATTTGAGGGTGTGAGTTTCTCCCTGTGAAATTCTCTAAATCATATTATTATTGTCGTTTACAGGTTAGCGAAGACGTGATGTGTATAAGCAATATGGTGCGTAAAGATGTTTTGCGAACAGATAGACATTTAAAATTTTTCGCTGGGCATGATGATAACCAAAATATTGCTAGTTTATTCAACATTTTAACAACGTAAGTAGACTGCATCTTATCTCCTAATTTTGTAATTCATAAGCTTCACAGTTGAATTTTGATGATTAAAAATTGACAACTTCATTTTGAGCAGATATGCGTTGAACCACCCGAGCGTGGGATATTGCCAAGGGATGTCAGATTTGGCTTCTCCTCTTTTAGTTACAATGGGAGATGAAGCCCAAGCCTACGTTTGCTTCTGTGCTTTAATGGAAAGAATTAGCCCAAATTTTAATTCGGATGGTTTAGCTATGTCACTAAAGGTATTTGTAATCTCAATACTTTTAATTCCAATTATTTGAATTGATACAACGTAAAAATTATAGCTTTTCGAATCTACTAATTGTAGTATTAACACGGAACAATTGTTTATTTGTAGTTTTCTCATTTGGCTGAGGCATTAGCTTTCTACGACAATTATTTCTGGGCATATCTAAAAAGTATTGGAGCAGACGATTTGTTATTTTGCTATCGGTGGCTTTTGCTAGAAATGAAAAGAGAATTTGCCTTCGATGATGCCTTGCGTATGATGGAAGTGTTATGGTCTTCTATACCTTACAAACCACAAGATGTGCCTCTCTTTGAAGTAAGCCAAAAATCCTACGACTCCATCTTCTCATGATGTCCAATACACCTGTTGTTGAAAATGTATGGGTTGCATGCAATTTGCAAAGTAAATCGATACTAACGATGAAAATCTTATTTGCTAGGTGAGATTCACAGCTATGAGCGCTATTACGAATCCTATTCCTGTTCCATCATTGACATCATCGTACTCCAAAGTGTGTGCCATAAGGCGATCTTCTACAGCTTCGAATACTAACGAACTGAGGCAAAGGCGACTTTCGAGAAAGACGAAAGCAAGCCCGAATCTCAGTTTAGATGAAAATTCCCTCAGTAGCTTATCCTCGGAGAGTACTAACAATATGAGGTCACATCGAAAACCTTTTTATAGGTAAGTGATAAAGACCAATTGCAACTGCAAGCAATACGTACAGAATTTGATGGTATGAATTGATGTTTTGATATGGGTAATTTTGTTATGTTAGTCTGGACGAAACAATGGAAATTCTCAGCTCGAGTGACTTTTTTAGTTCTTCCCCATTTGAAATACTTTCTCTGAGCGGACCCAACTCTCCAAAGCCAAAGCTAATAAAAAACCTGAAAGAATTTTGGCAGATAGGAAAATCTAAATCAGTATCTCAGTCTGGTGAGTCCACACCCTCAACCACATCTTCCAAGTCTTCAACTATGTCAAATCCTGAGTCTCGCAATAACTCTGTAGATTTGGACATGAATGGACAATCCGTGTTCATGGATGACCTAAGCGAAGCTGAAACACCCCGCGATGACCAATTTTCGTTTTCCAATATAAGTCAAAGTATTACAAACTCTCATTCTCCAGTCTCGATGAATCAACGAGAAAGGGAACAACTAACTCCAACTTCCGAAAGAGAAAAAGAAAGTTCTTCACTTCACAAACGTACTGCAGAGACTGACCGCTCGTTCAATTTGCAAAATAAACGTTGTGACAATAAAAATGGCTCTTTTGTTTCAAGCAACGGGAAATCACCCTCTAAAAGTTCTATATTGGAAGACGGAAGACGTGCAGGTGTAGGTACAGTTGATGGTATTGATTCTGAAAACGACTCTGGCCATTGTTGTAGTGAATCTCTTGAATTTGATGAAAATTCTTTAGAAGAACCAGAATTCACATCTGGAGTAAATAGACAGCCAAAAGCAAAAATGCCCACTCCAGAGGAATTTGGCGGAGCTAACCCTTTTTTGATGTTCTTGTGCCTCACACTTCTGCTCCAGCATCGTGATCACATCATACGAAATCAAATGGACTACAATGAAACTGCAATGTACTTTGATAAAATGATACGTAAACATAACGTGGCAAGAGTTTTGGCTCATGCTCGGCAAATGTATTCAAATTATATGAAACAAAGTGTCCCTCGTGCATAAAATTTTAACCCCATTGTTGTGACTGTGACCATCACAGAACTATAAGTAATGAATACCCCCTGTTATTCTACGGTTAGCATTTAATGATTAACGTTGATCTTGTGGATTAAATAGAGATTCATCGTTTAATTCTCTAGAATTGCAATCGTCGCAATTGTTAAGTCTCAAGATGTTGGCTAGTGATATTTTCTATATTTATGCAATCTAATTTGCATTGTGGTACTGGTTTTCTGTAAATTATCTCTGCAAATAACTGGTCAGATTTAGTCTCATTAGAGTATACTTTAGGGTTTCATATATAAATGTACCTAGATTGTACTTATTATTCTATCGCGTACGTACGAGTTGTACATTATTAAATCATACTTTATACATCATTTATTCAAAGTACTCGTAAAAATATGTTTAGTACTGAGTTGTAATAAAAGACTTAATGTTTAATTAGAGTAGAGTCTGAACTGATAAATACAATTAGTCTTTCGGTTATTTAAGACGTTTTAATTCAACTGGATGAAAAACACGTCTCGTGTTCTAACTCTCGTATAGGCAATAGCAATGTACATATATATTTCGAGATAGAGGTGGCAGGTATACGTACACACGCTACACATGTATACTTTGTGTATATGCTTTTGGTTGTTGGACTTTGTGATTTAGATAGTATCAGTAAATTCTAAAGCAACGTTTTGTATTGTGTGTCCAAGCAAAGCTTCCTCCAATATCATGGACAGTTGAAAAAAGAACACTCGAAATGTTTCTGGATATTATTACTCTCAGACTTACTTATATGAATCGTTATGAAACATACAGGTGTGCTATTTGTTGTTTCTGCTAAAGCCACAATCATTCTAAAGCCATTATGATATCAGTCGAACCCTATTTACAACAAAATTATTAAATGAGTTCTGATTCTAATTCTGACTGAAGCACACATCGACACATACATCACATTATGATACACAGAATTAGATATCCATATAGTATTTGGTAGTGTCCGCTTATGTGAAATAATTTACATAAAGCATGAAATGACACTTCATCACTATAAGGTTATGATAACTCATTGTCATATGCCTGGCTTATATAACTATTTGTATCTTATCTCATGTCATCGATTAATGTATACATTCTAACATTTAATCGTTTAAATCCAGATATATCATGGAAAAACAAGGATAATGTGTAATGTAAGGATTAAGTGTGTTAAATAATAAGTAGGCTTTGTGTTATTGTGTTGAATGTAAGTATTGAAATGAAACTGTCGATTAAGTATCGTATATAATACACATGTACCTAATATTATAAAAATAACTAAGCACTCTAGAAAATACGGAAAGTAAAAACTCTTATGACCCGCAAAATAAGTAGGTACTTCATTTTTGCACTCTCCCACTTGTAAACATCAACATGATTTAATATCCATAAAATTAACACATTTTAACACTTAGTTTGCAACTTCGGATAAACTTAAATGCGTTTCTTGACAAATTAATGTTTTTTGAAAATAGATTAACGAAAATATTTTCTATGTTCATTTCTTCGGAGTGGGGAAAAGAATAGCAGTGTTTCTGAAGGTTATTTCTGAAGCAGGCTCCAATTGTTCAAAAATAGTAAGCTGTAAAAAATAGTATGATTATTTATCATAATTATAATAATATGTCTCAAATAGGATTTTGAAAAAATAGCGATCGATGACTTACCGTATTTGTTCCAGTTTGTAATAAAGCAGCTGGAATATACAGAGTCTGAGGTGGACCAACTTTAAAGTAACGTCCTAAATTGAATCCATTAATGAAGACAACACCTTTGTGCCATAAACTCATGTCTAAGAATGTATCAGCAGGTTCCCCAGTAATTTCAAAGGAAGACTGGATTAAGCATGGAGCTTGGAGTTGAGTAGATCCTTCAATGGTCTTCCAGTTGTTTAAACTATAAAAAATCATTATTTTCAAATTCAGTCACTCAATTTCACAATTTCAGTACTTCAGGAATGTCATAATTTTTTATACCCTTTAACCCATTTCGACTTAAATTCGGCAGCAAATATCTCTATTTCTTCTACTTCATTGTCGTTGATCTTTATTGAACCATCATACGGTAGCCCCCTTTGTTGCTTGAAATCGTTTTCCCAGCCGAAGTTAACACGCCCCATATTCTCAACTAAAAGATCCACTGTATGCTCTCCCTCTTGATCAACTTGTAAGGCTATTTCCTTCTCACTGAGTACAAAATAACTTTAGATTAGATACATATGCATAAGATTTATACATCTAAACATGTAATCAGATAACATAAACATAAAATCTACCTGTTTATCCAATAGTCAGTTGCTTGGATCTTTCCATCAACTAGGACCATTCCGAAATCTCGTACAGTACTAGTCTGCATATGAAAATATATCCAACCCTCATTCATTGTACATACATTTCTAATGCTATCCAAGTAACTACAGTTTACATTGAGACATACGAGAAATATCAAAGTTGTAATAACTTGTAAACCTTATATAGAGCTCCATTTGAAATTGGAAGAGTTTTTCGATAAATGATGTAACCGTAAGATTGACCACTGAAAGGTCCATTGTCTCCGTTCATAGGTAAATTTTCCATTGACACAGGCTTTTGATAAACGAATTTAGCACTGTTTGGAATTTGATTAAGCATATCCTCGTATGTCAGGTAAGTTTGAAGTTGGACGGATGGGTAAGCGACTTTTACACTTTCAGGTATCATTTCCGGTCTGTGAAGCTGAGGAACTTGATAAATTTCAATTAATTCCCTAGCTCTGTGATATTTATCCATGTAATCACCAGCCTCAGAAAGCGGGGCATCGTAATCTAAAAATTAAATCAGTGCATAGGTAAGTATTAAAATCTGCTATATTACACTCAAGGCCGTATCCAGGATTTGGTTTCGGGAGGGAGGCACCAAGATAAAAATGTTATTATAAATGACAATTTTTGCGCGCTAACTATCATAATGTATAATGGATCATTTACCGTAGCTTGTGATGTCAGCATGATAATACGGACTATTATTTATATTATTAGCTCCTGCTTGAAATCCAAAATTTGTGCCTCCGTGGAACATGTAAAAATTCACTGCAAAATTGATCATGTGTAAATAAGATTATTCACAACAATGAAATAAATGTGAATAGTAATATCATACCAGAAGAATTGTAATTGTTGCCCAGAATAGTTTCCAAAACAGTTCCAAATTCTATTTTTATAGAAATAATTTTCCAATTAGTAACTTAATTATTTTTGCACAATAAATAAAGGTAGAAATGTCTAGAATGTGTTACGTACGAATTATGCCAACGGAATTATGCTGCTCAAACCAGTGATCAAACCACCCACTCCAGAATTCCATAACCATTAATGGTTTGCCGGGTTGTGCCTCACGCAAGGCATTTAAATTGCCTTCCGGATTTGTTTGGAAATTTGCTGTCATGAGTATACCAGGTAAGGCTCCTGCATTATTAGCCGTGTTATCGGATGTAAAAAACAAGCTTTCCGCAAAACCATGGTCCTCGTATAGCTGCTTGATGAATTCCATGTACGATAACTCAATCGGGTTAAAAGATGCGTATTCATTTTCGATCTACAACATTCAAGGAAAAAAAGAATTGTCATATCTTTGCAACATCATAGTAGCCATTTTATATGCTCGTCATATTCATTAATTCAGCTTCCTAATAAATCCACAGTTTTACCTGAATACCGATGATGGAACCTCCTCTTGTAAATTGTAGATCCGTAACCAAAGGAAGTAGCTTATCAAAGTACTTTTTGACACGATCCAAATATGGCTGATAGGCAGTACGAACTCTCATGTTAGGGTCTCTTTGTAGCCAACTGTATTAGGTATGATCAATCAAATAGCTTATTACATCTTTACAGACACCGATAAACAGAAAAGGTGTGTTATGATTATTAAGTACGATTATATAAACTTATGTAGATTTGTATGGACTCAAGTATTTTTAAAATATAAAGTAATAGACATAAATCCCATATTTAGAAGGTCTACGTGTACATAAATTTTTTATGTAACTACGAGTCAGTTCAATGTAAAATTTCATGATCTTTCGATAAGTATAAGAGTTGATGTTAAACAAAGTGTGAAACTAAGTAGTTTTAGTTCCAGGTTGGTAAAATTCACATTAGCAACGCAACACCATGTATGCATACCTTACCATTACATAAAGTTATTCTGGTTTGGGCAACGGAAACAGTAAACATACAGTACCTTGGTAAACCACCGAACTCCCATTCAGAGCAAATGTATGGACCAGGACGGAAAAGAACAAGCAAATCTTCCTCTTGAGCGATCTCGATGAATTTTCGCAAATTCAAAAATGATGATAAATCATCATCCCCGTCTCCGAAATCATATTCATCTTGACGAGGTTCGTGTAGATTCCAAGCTACATAAGTCTCAATAGTATTAGCACCAACTGCTCGGAGTTTCTTTAAGCGATCTCTCCATAACGAAGGATGAATTCTAAAGTAGTGCATAGCACCACTCACAATACGAAGCTCTTTCCCATTCAACCTTAATATTACAAACATTAATTCAATGTGGATAATTACTATTATTTCATTAATAGAATTAGACTATAGGTATCATATGCATATTAATATTATTTCAAAATTGTACCAAAACTTGTTTTGATCTGCAACTAGACCGGTTAAATTCCCATTTCCCCCAAAATACTCGTAAACAGTTGGTAGATCTTCTTTGTAAGAGGATTTTGATGCTTGTGAAACTACGATCAAACTTAGTAGCATCAGCCCCTACGAACATAAATAATTTTTGATAAAACGATTTTAGCTTTTATATTCTCTTTCTTATAATTGAACCCACATTAGTAAGTCTTGTATAGTCTCATAATTCGAATACAACAAATAAATTACTAACCATCCACACCGTTACCGAAATGAGAGTTTTCATTTTGCAGTATTTTATTGGTGTACAATACCTGTGCAGAGTACGTCTGCAAAGTGCGATGAATACATGCATTACACCTTGTATTTATACTTCAAAGTTTATATATGGGCTAAAGTGGATCTTATATAACTATAATATTATAAATATAATATTCTCATTATTATGTTCATTACGATAATCTATCCATGTTTTTCTAGATTACACCTAGGTGGGTGGGACTGATTATAAGCTGCACAAACGATCAATCAATCAATGATGATAACTTTACAACCACATTTGACAATATCTTTTACGATAAACACGAACCTAAATCTGTACACTTTATTTTATTAATAACTGATTTCAATTTTACTGACTCACTAAAGAACAGCTACAATACTATTGTACTTGTACGCACATCCGCTCAACTAACTAAACGATGCATAAAAATGCATTTCACATATCGTCAGGGAAATCAACAAAATATTTTTGCGATAGGAGAGGAATTCTCAATTCCTCCCCTGTTGTTTTGGTATAAGAAGCAAATGTAAGAATTCTGCTGATGATAAGATCAGCAGAATTTCTCAACTTGTAAGTGTAACTGACCGGTGGCTATGCAGTTTATGAGCAACAATATTTCATATAGAAAAAATAAATTCACACATTCTCTAACATGTTTTAACTCAGTTCAGTTCAGTGTACGCTATGGCATATTTATCATTTTATTTTCTATACCTACAAGGTATTTGTGTACAAATATTTTATAACATTATAATGTAGGTAAATGAAATAGTAGCAGAAATTCATTGTAATTATATAGACACCCATTACATGTGCATACCATTACCTCCTATAGGTATGTTATTCTAAGCTAAGCCTAATGAAAATTTAATCTTTTATTTATTTTTCACGTAAATGAAAATCATGTATGAAAAAGAATTTTTTACTCGTGTAACAGTAGTGGCTTTTGAATTTTAATTATTGCTAGAAGTTTTGGCTCCCAGTATTGGGACCGAACTGAACTTAATGGAGTCTCCAGGAGTTAACTGTTCAAAAATTGTAATCTGAAAACAAGCAAATAAATGGGTTTGAGTAAGAAGGAAAAATATAATTTGGGTTTGACTAATTCTTACACATTTATAATAAAGTAGTATCGCATTAGTCTTGTCTTACCGTATTTGTGCCTTGTTTTAACAGAGGAGCAGGTATATACAAAGTTTGAGGAGGGCCGACTTTAAAATAGCGTCCAAGGTTAAATCCATTTATGAATACAATACCTTTATGCCAGTCACTCATATCTACAAATGTGTCAGTCGGTTCATCAGCGATTTCAAATGTAGATTGCACAATACAAGGTGCAATGAGCTCAGTCCCTGACTCCACTTGTTTCCAATTTGTCAAACTGCCCAAAATATTTATGTTTCATTCACGCACTACATGGTTTGATACTTTGGTTTGAAAAATCTTAAGTCTGGAATACCTTTTCACCCATTTTGATTTGAATTCAGCAGCAAACGTATGAATTTCAGTAACTTCTGTTTCCCCCAAGAAAATTTTGCCGTCCGGCAAACCTTTTTGTTGCAGAAAGTCATTTTCATATCCAAAGTTTATCCTGGCTGTATTTTCCACTAATAGATCTATTGTATGCTCTTCCATATCTTCGACCACCAAAGGAACTTGTCTTTCGCTATTGAAAATGAGACGAGTATTATTTAATAAATGAATTTAACAAAGGGTAATTTTTATTTCACATTGTTAGCAATTATCAACCTGCTCATCCAGTATTGGGGATGAGGAGCACTGTTATCTTCAGTTGCCTGTATTTTTCCGTCTACAATTAGAATTCCAAAATCCCGAACAGGACCAGCCTGCATAAAGAAGCCATTTTTTCAGTGAATTCTTTTACAACTCATTATTCTCATGTATTGTACAGTTATGCAATTTTTTTAATGAACCGTACCTTATAAAAAGTTCCTTGTGGAATTCTAGCAGTTTTTATTCGATAAATAATGTAGCCATAAGACTGTCCACTAAACGGTCCATTGTCACCATTCATAGGTAGATTTTCCATTGTAACCGGTTTTTCAAATACGAATTTAGCTGAATTAGGAATTTGATCTAGAATATCATTGTAGCTTAGATAATTTTGCAAGCCAATTGTCGGGTAAATGGTTTTTGTGCTTTCTGAAGGCATTTGTGGTCGGTGTAGTTGCGGAATTTGATAGGTTTCTGATAGTTCTAAAGCTTTCATATATTTTCCTCCATAGTCCCCTGCTTCCGTTAACGGGGCGTCATAATCTGCAACCATAAGTATATTATAATGCATAACAAACAATTATGACACTACTATGTGCAATTACAAGCAATGCATAAATAATTCATACAAATATTTCGCAAACTTTTTACCATAGCTTGTTACATCAGCATCATAGTACGGGGGTTGGGAATTAGAATTTGCACCAGCCATAAAACCAAAGTTTGTACCTCCGTGAAACATGTAGTAATTTACTGCAAACCCCAGAAGAATATTATGCACATTTACAGCATAAAAACATCTACAAAATCTGAACTAAACTATTTTTTACAATTCATTGATATGATAACATACCTGAGCCGTTAAACTGTGGTCCCAGTATAACTTCCAACACATTCCCAAACTCTATATATAAACAAACTTAAATCAATCACAAAGCTACCTTCATACTTATTAAAATTGAGTACCTAAATAGTTTAATATGTGTTTTCTATGAAATGAAGCATCTATTTACGCTCAGTGCCAACAGTGTGATGCTGCTCAAACCAATGGTCGAACCACCCTGTCCAAAATTCCATGGCCATCACAGGTTTGTCGGGTTGTAGTGCAAGTAGACCATTAAGATTTCCTTCCGGATTGGACTGAAAGTTTGCCGTCATAAGTATGCCAGGCAGAGTTCCTTTATTACCGTTACCCACACCATCCGATGTAAAATAAAGGCATGTAATATTGTTGTTTTCATAAACAGTTTTGATGTGTTCTAAGTAGGGTATACTAATGGGGCTAAATGAGGCATACTCATTCTCAAGCTGCAAATCAAATGTACAGATACAAGCAAAAGATTAAATTCAGTTCACTTTACAATTTTGTATTTTAGTTACTACATACACTAATGCTTATTAGCTAATTCTTCTATGCATAATACTTTATCTAATATATAAAATTTCATAACCATATACAATGCATATTATCAAGTGTGTAGGCTCCAAAACAATGCACGAATCTCATTCTCACTAAACTGTTAGCCGAGTAATTATAAATAGTGAACATTCCACCATGAATAAAAGAATGAATCTGAATGAGCCTTTAAAAATGCATGATGCGTTCCTTATTCCTTGTTTGTGGTAAAATATCTAGATACCTGCAACAGAATTTCGATTCTTTGTGCTACAGGCTATGAAACATGAATAATTGCGTGTGTGCAATGAATTATTATAGTATACCATTATGCAACACAATTAAAACAGTATGCTTTCCCGTCATTTTTGTTTAGGTACATGCACATCTACAACTTCACCTACTTGAAAAAGCACACCATGTTTCATTCAGAAGGGAAATACCTTAATTAACAATAATTGCTAGGTACTTATGCTGACATACCTGAATCGCAATAATAGGTCCTCCTCTAGTAAATTGTAAATCGGCAATCAGTGGCAGGAGTTTATTGAAATACACTTCAACTCTGTCGAGATAAGGTTGATAACCAGTCCTGACTTTCATATTGGGGTCACGCTGAAGCCAACTTTTTGTTGCATAGTTAAACAGAAGTATTAATTGTCAACTTAAAATAAATATGCTTACATAATATAGATCACAAGTAGTTTAATACCTAGGTAAGCCACCATAATCCCACTCTGAGCAAATATAAGGGCCAGGCCTGAATAGAACCAACAAATCTTCTTCTTGGGCAATTTGAATGTACCTTCGAAGATCAAGAAATTCAGAAAAATCGTTGTCTCCATTTCCGAAGTCAAATTCATCTTGTCGAGGTTCATGAAGGTTCCATGCAACATAAGTTTCCAGTGTATTTGCCCCTGATGCTCTCAACTTCTTCAATCTATCACGCCATTGGGCTGGATGAACGCGAAAATAATGCATAGCTCCACTAATGATTCGAAGAGGTTTTCCGTTCAACCTGGAAATTGAAAATTCTATGTATAGTTAAGAAATGTCCACTATTACCAGATTATATTTTATTTTAGGTACTACCCATAATCTTAATATTGAATTG
Source organism: Pogonognathellus longicornis (assembly GCA_034694085.1). Taxonomy (NCBI): domain Eukaryota; kingdom Metazoa; phylum Arthropoda; class Collembola; order Entomobryomorpha; family Tomoceridae; genus Pogonognathellus; species Pogonognathellus longicornis. The sequence goes on from JAQFYB010000365.1 coordinate 22,221, forward strand.
CTTACTTAAATCCATCCGATTCTGCCGTAAGACCAACAGTCTCTTGTCCATTCTCGCTAGCAAAATGTTCATACAAAGTAGGCAGATCTTGTCGTTTCATAACTTCGCCATTTTCGTCATTTATATCCTATTATTTTACAAATTAAATGATTTTTATACATACATACAAACAGCAATGCAATGCAAATAGATTATCTACAAATATACTTTAAAGTAATAAAATATTGTGGAATTTGCTTTTGCAAACGACTTAAAATTAAAAATAACTACAGGATTTTGTTAATATGTGTATTACTTGTGATGCTAAAGTTGAAAACGAAATTAGCATTAGAATACTAAAGTGCAGCAGCATATTAGCTGATTTAAAAGGCTCACAAGTGCTTGCTAGTGTTACGTACTGTTTGTTAATGACTTCTAAAGATATGTGGTAAACGAGAGAAAGCTACAAAGCATAATAAATCATGAAATTTTGTTATGTCAAAGCGTTTTGATCTACTAGTACCCAAACGTTAACTAATCTTGCAGTGTGTGTATTATTGGGTTGATTAGAAAGCTCGAATAAATACTGTTATCATGCACGGGCTTCTGAAGTCAATAGAAAATTGTGTTTTGATGTCACCTCTTTAGTAATGTACATAAGGGTGGGACAGAAATAATTAAATAACATACGAAAGTTACATGCAATGATAAGATCGCAGTATTCCCTATATTCATCTAACAAACACACCTAAATATAATGTAATCCCTTTGTTGATTGCATTTAGAAGGGTAAAATAGTACCTCAATCTTAATTTAAAATTCTTATCTTATTACACTATTTCGTCATTCGTAAGATCTAATTAATTTTCCCTACAGTAAGTTTTGAAAGTTAAGGTTGATAGATAACACAAAGATTTTCTCGTTGCAATTCTCATCTACCCAGAATGTAATCTGAAACCAGTAAATGCTTCCTGTAAGTTTTGATTATCTAATTGATGAAGATGAAAGTAGTAATGAATAATGGTAGACGGGTACAAAATTTTGACTGTGGTATTGTTCATATTCTATTCATTGGTTGATTAAGGAATATCGGTAACACTGCAGTAAAGTTGAAATGGTTGATTATAATTTATGATTGATTCCTAATAATCTGTTTATAACATTAATTTTCAATAAAGATGGAAAATACCTACATAGTATACATAGGTATGTATGTAGCTTAAATTGAGCTCATAAATTCTTATAGAAAAGGTTCTTTAATATGTGAGCATAATCATCATCCGCACATGTACAGATGTACATGTCACTGCGATGAGTTATGATACTATTCAATACATTGAATGTGAAAATAACAATCAAATATTCTTATACTAAAAGTTTTACACTTTGTTGTGCTCGTTCGTGATTGTGGATTCACACGAACTGAGATTCTGAGATGTTGTATACCATACATAAATTGGACACGGGCTTTAAGGCAATAAAGTGTAACCTCTCAATATCGTACATTTACAGTTTAATGATTTGGTTTTAATTAATTAATAATTAACTGAACATTTTGTGAGTCATACTCATACCATATCGTTGTTTCTCTACATAAAAACGCTAACGACACTAGTTTAGCTGCATGAAATAATGTCACTGAACATCAAAGTAAATAAACCAGGACTAAAGGCTTTAGACCCTGTTCACACCTGCCTAATCCAAAATTTGTACCTCCTTTAAACATGTGAAAGTTCACTTCAAAATTAGTCAGAATAAATACATGTTAACAAAATGATACACAACAAAGAAATTATTGTGATAGAATATCACCCGAAGAATTGTAATGCTGCCCAGAATTGCTGCCCAGAATAGTTCCCAAAACAGTTCCAAATTCTGTTTTTATAGAAATCATTTTTCAATTAATAAACTCTTTGTGAACTTTTGGAACAATAAATACTATAAATAATTAAAGCAAAAATATATGTCTCTTATCTTAAGAATGTTTTACCAAGACGTACCAAGACGTAGACTATACTATACACTACATTTTAAGGTTGTACCAAGATTTACTTATATAGGTGATCTCGGGTTGTAAAATGATATAAAAATATTACTTACCATTGTTAAATTAAATGTATTTATAACATCAAAAGGTACGATATAAAATTAATGCTATGTATATTATATACCTACTGCACCTCCAGGACACAAGCAAAGAAAACTGGAGTTCTTGGAATGATGTTGCAAAGAAATCGCTACAGAAGAATATACATTTATTTTCATATAAAGAATAATTTTACAGTTCCATGACTTTTTCAGCCTGTCTTTGCCCCCAAAAGATACACACATACAGCTCCGATGTGAGATGACATATTCATACTAATAGTTTGTAGATAAGCTTGTCATTAAATCTTATACTCCCTTTCTACCAAGTAACCAAGCAAATGCATTAGAGGCTATAATTATTTTTCACAATTATAGACACTTATTGGATGTAAGCTTCTGTAAACTGTAGTAGGTAGGTATGCAAAATTATCGTTCAATTTCTTACATCAGAGCTCTCTTATCATAATGTTTCATGGAAATTGTCGTATACAACGATTTTAGCCTGAGCATAAAACGTGGAAACATGTAACAACGTTTGCGTTTCCTTTCACCAAAAAAGCAAAGAATTGACATTTGTATCAAAAACTACATAAGTTGAGTCGCATGCATGTATACAAACAAGTGAAACAACTCGGCACTCTTTAGAATGACTCATATTGTATATAACGTTAACATTTATAACGTTGGACTTGTGATCGTGAAACTGAACGTATGAACGTTGTAGTTCTGTGAAGTACATAGAGATAATCTTCTGCTTGTGCTCAATAAGTACGTTACTTTATTAGTATAAAAAGCCGATCGACCCAAGGTTAGAAAACAGTCAGTTCCTCCGTACTGTCTGTTCTACATCTCTTTGCATACACATGTACAATACAACTCTACTACTACTATGTAGTATCCTACACTCTACACTCATTATTTACTCAAGTTCAGCTGATAGTAATTAAGTGAGAAAAGGTTGCAAAAATTCTCAAAGTAAATATTTTGTGAACACAAATTCTCATAATACTTCAACCTGAATTACCAACATTACATAATTTAAACACTTGATATTTGAGAATCTATTGAAGTTAGTATCATCATGAGTGGAAACAAGAAATCTTCATCCTCCTTTCAACAGCTTTTGCACCAAGTAGCAAAGGAGAAGTTGGATGAGCTAAATCATCAAAAGAAAATTCTTACTGAATATTACACTCCTGTTTTGGCTATTAAAGAAGAAACTGAGGGTGACATTCGGAAACCATTTCTCCTGCAGAAATTAAGGGAATTGCACAATGCAATTAAAAACGCCCCTTTACTTGTTTGCAACGACGAGAATCTGAAGTACACCATTGAATGTAACAAAGTGTTTTTTGAACGGGCCGAAACTGATCCTACTGTAAATGTCCAACTACTAGAACATTGGATTGGAGTGCTTGAGAAACAGATTAAGTTCATTTTAAACAAATGTGATTACTCTTTCCTATACGGGTCCATCCTTACCGAATGGCTTGAAGAAGGAGAAAAAGTTCCCCAAAGTGGAACTTCTTCTTTGTCAGCATCGTATGAAAACATAACTGCCCTTACAGATGTGGAAACGAAAGAAACTATTACGTTAGCAGAAAAAGAAAAAATGATTCAAGAACTCTCAGAAAGAATTTTCCATAAACATGAATTTAATTCCGAAGCATTCAAGTCATTACTAGATGGATTGTTTTTCTCCTCTACGTACACCACCGAGTTACAAAAACTGATGTCTGATATCATCAAAAGTACTGAAAAGTTTGGAAAGTATTTGCAACACAAGGCTGTGATTGACAATAAGGACGTAAAATATTGTATCAACGGCTTGATCTCGGAAGACTGTCTCCAACGGGACAAAATCTCAGCTTTGCGGGAACTCAGGGAAAATACAGACGCTTTAACAGAAATAGCTTCTTTGCTTACAAATCGACTCCGCAATGTTCACCGTTGGAATTGGCCCGATGTTGTTCTTGTTGAAGTGAGACGGGGAATTAAGGGTCGCTACAGGGCTTTTATGGATGAAGATATCATCACTGCTTTATTTCTTCAGTACGTGGGAATGAAGTGGACAATTCATTTAAAGCAGAAGTTACAAAGTATTTATCACTCTGGCATGTGGAACCGAGCTGGAGTGTCTACAACAGGAATTGAGCAAATTAGACAGCAGAAGCTGGATGGTGCTTTCCTTACCAGTTTGGCCTCTGATATGAAGTCTCAAGCAAACACATACAATAGTGATGATAACGAAGATGAGAATGCTGACTCTGTTGTGCAAGCAAGTCTTAATATCAAGTACGAGATGCAGCACACCATTAGTAATGAAATTCACCTCAATAGAGAAATAAGACCGGAAGAGCCTATGACTGTGGTCCAGACGGACTTGGAATGGTTTGGACCTTCGTTAAATCACGATGCTATAATGAGCACATTGGCAACTTTGGGTGTTCCTCCAGTCTGGATTGACTTCTTCCGCCGATTTTTAGAAACCCCAATCATATTCGACCCTAAATCAAAATCCAAAGTTCGTCAACGAGGAACCCCCATTTCGCATGCTCTGAGTATGCTTTTTGGAGAACTGATGCTGTATATCATGGACTTTCATGTAAATAAAGAAACTGGAATCAACTTAAACCGGGTACATGATGATATCATCTTCTGGGGTCACAATTCCGACAAAGTTATCAAAGCATGGGAAGTAATGGACAGCTATGCGAAAATTGTGGGATTGAAATTTAATCAGGAGAAGAGTGGTTCGTTGAAAGCAACTGGAGAAATCGCAACTGTTTATGGTGATGTACCTTTACCTCAGAAAAGTATCCATTTCGGCTTTCTCCTATTACACTCTGACGGAGTTTTCCGAATCGATGATGAGGAAATTAAACCCTTTGTCAAGGAAATGTCAGCACTTTTGAGAGATTCCAGGAAGGTAATGGAATGGATCAATATCTACAATCGATACATGGCGTTTTTCCAAAGGAATTTCGGAAAGAGTGCAAAAGTATTCGGAAAATCGCACATTGAAGAAATCATCAAAGCTTTAGAGAGCATTCACATGACGGTATTCAAAGATACCAATGGAGATGTAGTTGAAGCTATTAAAAGAAAATTTCCAGTATTTAATGGAATGGATATAATTGACGCCTGGGCTTATTGGCCTGTTCAGATCGGAGGACTTGGTCTTAATAATCCAATATTAGAAATGAATGTACGAGCTGAACAGTTCAAGAATTCGGATGACAGCAAATTATATTCCAAATGTGTAACACAAGATTTGGAAATTTGGAAGTCGATCGAAGCAGCGAAAGTTATGATGTTGGAGAAGGGTGGAAAAGCATACAAAAAGAAAAAGCTTGATGATGAAGAATGCTGGAATGAACATGAAAATCCATACGAATATTCTAATCATTTGACAGAAATTGGATCTGAATGTTTTAGCTGTGACAATGACAATACAGAAAACGTTGACTTTCAAAAGTACAACATAGAAAAAATAGTAGACAATATGAAAACTTTGGCTAAGGAGAGACGAATTCGATTTGATATTCGGCCAACATCATTCGAAGATGTTTGTAAATTGAGAGAAAGTAAGTTGACACACTGGGAGAATCGGTTCAGAGAATTGCTGGAGTGTCCTTCCGTTGATTCACCAAAGTGCCCTCCTGATATGACGTATGGTCTCGAGAATTACGTGTACAATAAGATTGAAAAGTATTCTCCGAAAGATGAATGGCTGTTTTGTCGATATGGCCCTCAGATTGTACAGCTATTCGGAAATTACGAATTTATCAACACTGATCTCATCCCTCGGAGCATGATTGCTTCTATTCGCTCGGCAAAGTTAAACCACTAAAAACTTACCGTCGAGTGAATTGAACTGTATACGAAATGGAGTAGTATAATTTGTAAAATATGCAGGAAGAAATTATTATGCCTCTATTACATACACAAAGCTACTTGGTTATTGGCTTTGTATTATCTTATTAAATCGATTACATAATAAATGTTGCCAGTTTCTTTATAAGTTATATGACTGATTCTATGTACATACATAAGTGATTTAATATTAAAAATGCTATAGTGTACCAACAAAATGAAATGTTACATTAAAATAAATCTGTTTTCATTAGCTAGTAGCTATAGAATTGTACCGAAGGTATTAGATGTACAAGTATGTGGATGAAAAGTGCATGAACTAGGTGTGCCTGATTTAAAGTTCTATGTAATGAATAATATATGTATAAAGATTTTAAAGATAAATGGTAAATAAAAAAAGTCATTTTATCTGTATTAGTACAAAACAAAAAATCGCAATCGCATTTTATTGCTTTATAATCCACAGTTCATCTATTGTAACTATTCATTTAAAGCTCTAGTCTGAGAAATATTAGCGTTTCAAAATGAATTCATGTTAATATTATTATCATTCATGTAAGTTGCATGCATACTTATTGGTAGTACCTATTATCCATCATGAAAAACAACCCCAAAGGGAATAAATTGATACATGACACTATGACACATAGTATTGTACATACATTCTAGATTGCATCCAACTGTAGCTGTAACATTAGCTTCAATATGTTCTAAAGACTTCAGGGCCAGGGCAAGGACAAAGGACTACATAGGTTGTATTCAATTTACATTGACAATTTAATACTTTTAATGCAGCTATTATTATTTATCGTAGTGTTTAAATAGGTATAGGTAACTCAAATTGCCACAGGATTGACAGGATGATCATGGTCAACGTGTACGTCAGGTATATCGTAGGATTTCACGGTTTCACATAACGCAAGCATGAATCCTTTCTTTTCGCATAAAGATTCAAACGGGTTGTTTGTAAGAAAACTCGTGTTTAGCAAGTTCTTCGTCGGCACGATTGTCTCAATAATTTCGGTTTTGTTCCTAATTCATAATTCATACATACATGAATTAAATTAAAATTACCTGTATATTTCATCTGATTCGTTTGATAGTTTGATTGCTAGCAACAGCAACTGATTCCTGTCAATCAAAATTATCCATCTTTGGAGTCAAGGTATTTTTTCCGAAGTATTTTAAGTTCCGGTAAACCTTCGTGATGACGTAACTACAAAATTCGGATAAAGAGTCCTAAACTAACCTTCAACCTTAAGTGTAGAATGTTAAATAATAAAAAACTTTACTCTTCTGGGGTGACTTTCAATAACATTGTTAACTTAACACTTTTTATTTTGCTTTGTGCCATTTACAGGATGTTCGTACTGAACTGACTGTACACATACAGCATATTGGAATTGGAGAACCAGGGCTGGGTGTATATTAAGATTACTTTTATTTTTAAACAATAAAAGTTTGAAAAATCTTAACGAATGAGCTTTGCTGGCTGTGAACATTTAAAACCTATCAATTAAAGGTTTGAGAACGATTCCCGAAACCTGACCCTCCGGTTGCCGGTGCCGGGACGCCTATCTTCTGCTCATCCGTAATCTAAGTTTTTCCATCGGATTTGAATGGCTGATGGCTACTGTGGTTTTATGTTGTTGGCAAAACATTTGTAGATTAGCTAATAATTCTCTTATCAAATCCTACCCGCGATCACCATCAAAGTTCACTTCCGTTCGATTAATGCGAAACATGTCATCATCACCGATTCAAACTGTCCAGACTGTTGTTGACAATGCTGAGGTGGAGACTACTGTGGCCATCGAAAAGTCTTCATCGGTAGTCCAAAATGAAAATGCGGATCAAGATATTGAGCCTACAGAAACGGTAGATCCAGATAAAAAAGTTGCTTACGTACGTATCAAAAAGCGTAAAGTGGTTCTTCTTATGAGCTACTCTGGACAAGGATTCTATGGAATGCAAAAGAACCCAGAAACACGTACTATCGAAGATGAATTGCTAAAGGCACTGCTGAAAGCTAGCTACATTGACGAAGATAGTTACAAGAGGCCACAACTGCTAAATTTTCAGCGAGCTGCTAGGACGGATAAAAATGTATCAGCCGGTAAAATACATACAAATCTTTTCGTATGTTTTTCCTAACAAAATTAAATTCATATGATTCACAACCTCGTTTACATGATATTTTGTTTTTCAGCCAGGCAAGTGGTGTCTCTAAAACTCCCAGAAAAGGTAGATTTAAACAAAATCAATGATGAATTGCCTGAGCAAATTCGTGTAATGGGATTAAAGCGGGTGACAAAAGGATTTGACTCAAAATCGAATTGTGACGGTAGAACATATGTAAGTAAACAAAGAATATTTAATGCCTTTTTGTGAATTTTTATTTATACTTTGTAACCCCAGGTTTAGCTAGCCTTATGATTTATTCTGTAATTTATTGAAACGTTAATTTAGTTTCTTCTTCATTCATGTTTATGTTACAAAACTTCTATATCACAAATTATTTAAAAATTATATTTTTGGTTTAACAGATGTATATGCTTCCTACATTTGCTTTTGTGCCAATTGACGGTCTTGTTACAGAAGCTTACCGTATAACACCAGAGGTACTGGAAAATGTTAGAAAAACACTTAAAATATTTTTGGGGACGAAAAATTTCCATAATTTCACTTCGAGGAGGAAAGCTACTGATCCTAGTGCGATTAGATATATTATGGACTTCACATGTTCGGATCCTTTTATCAAAGATAATTTGGAATATGTTACTTTAAGAGTTAAAGGACAAAGTTTCATGCTTCATCAAATCAGAAAAATGATAGGACTGGTTACAGCAATGTTGCGAGGATTTGCCGATATGAGCACTGTTGAAAAAACTTGGGCTAATGATCGAATCGACATTCCGAAAGCACCTGGGGTTGGACTTGTACTGGATGAAGTACATTACGACAGATATAACGAAAGGTTTGGATCGGATGGGATGCATGAAAAATTGACATGGGTAGAGCAATCTAAAGAAGTAGACAGTTTTTGTCAAGATTTTATTTATCCAATCATTACCAAAACTGAGAATGAAGAAAAATCAATGTTAACTTGGCTCGAAACCCTGATTTTTCACACATACGATGTTCGAGATCACGGCACTCCAAAATATATCAGTAAAATTGGAAAGGCAAGTGATTTAGTCCATAGAAGTAGAGCAGCTCCGGACTCTTCAGATGAAGAAGATGATGATGAAGATTTAGTTAAATCTAAAAGACGTAAAATTGATGTTAAAAATACTGACGATTAGAGTTATCTCAATTTCTAAGATCGCTATTATGATTTGACTGTAGTTTAAAAGTTTTGTATGCAATTCTTATGCTTGTAATATAAATATATTATCGTAATTACATTTTTAAAATGATTTAAAAGAACATGTCCCAAGTCTCAACAAAGATTCGTTTCAAACATTTATTTTCTTTATTGTTACATAATATATAATATGGTTGCATTAATGCATTATATCAGTAGAAAGAAATAGATAAAGTGGATACAACTTATCAACGAGCAAAAAGATAAAAATTATACAATATTTCAGTTCAAAACAGTAGGAGTTTCAAATCATACACAGGATTTACCTAAAGACAGGCAAAATTATGTGATTGATGAGTATAGGGCTAGATTAGAAGAACTAAATGAACTCACTCGGATTTCAAGCAGTTTATAATATACCGTATTAATCGATATATACTTATATTTAGCAAAGACAGTTAGCTAACTAATTGTTGTCACTGCAATATGCTCTGTTTTCCAAACCAAATACCAGAATTATTTTCATATAATATAAATCTTCGTGTCCTTACAACATGGTTGGCATTCTCGCCAAGTGTAAACATATTACGCTTATACGTTTCACAATTATTTGTAAAATTGTATTAATTGTTTTCATTAAGTTCAACAGTCTCTTTCCAAAAACGTAATGATTCAACAGATTAGTTCAACATGGCTTTAACGTACTGGTAGACACTCCGTACTAAATAATTATTTTATAGAATACTCTACTAACTTTGATTGTGTCCTACAAACGTATAACTAAATTGATTTAAATAATATTACAGCCTTTAAGGATAGCCTTTTCAATTATGACCTTAAATACTATTAAGAATTAAATATTGTTCTATCTACCATCGAAAGTTTCAATTTTAATATTTACTGTAGTAGCGGCTCATCAGCTCATAATATCCTTCATTGCACATTATTAAGGAATTGCCATATTGTATGTAATAATATGTAAAGCAGAAATAACAGCGAAAGATCATACATGTCCACACACAGCCACCACATGGCATGTTGAAATCATTATCTATAGGAAACTAGAGAAAACGTGAAGTGACTGTAAAATTATGTCTGTGGTAGCAATGCCTTATCTGTGTAGTAACGCACGTACAATTATTTATGAAGAATTTGCTCCGTTATTGTGGTGGAGGCTGTTGCGGTGGTGGCTGCTGATAATATCCTCCTGGGGGAGGAGCGTAGCCCATTTGTTGCATGGGGTATGGGTTATAATCTGTAACACAAAGAGTACATTTTCATGAGAATGAGAAATAACTTTTGAAAGCAATGTATGTATAGGTATCTGATACAATTAAATGTCTGTATGAAACTTACTCGAAGGAGGTGGATATGTGGCGTACGGATTGAAAGCAGCAGGCATTGGAGTGTACGCCATTTGATATTGCGGAACTTGTGCTGGATAAGGCATTGGCATTGATGATGGATACCCAGTCGGATAAGGCACACCTGGTTGTTGGGGTGCGTAATGAGGAGGTGGAGCTGACCCCGGTGCAGGGGCAGGTGCCGATGAATAAACGGGTGCTGAAGATGGAGCAGTTGGAGGTGGAGGACGTGGGGGTGGGTTTGGCTGATTACCAGCACTTGATGCATCCCGTGTTACATCTTTCAATAGTTCCTCCTTTTCAGTTTTTCTTGCGAAACAGTAGTCACTAATTTTGTTTTGGAATGACAGTAGCAACTAAATCGCAAAAAGATATTATGAAGTATATTTTAGAAACATTTGCAAACAAACTGACTAGATTATTTTTATAAATGTTAAATATCATTTCTTTGTCATCCTTGTATACAACTGTTGAATAAGATTGATTTTGTTTATTAGTTGAATATTAATTACCTGAGTCAAGTCATTATAGAATTTCGTGCCTTCTTTAATGTTGCTTTGCAAGTCAGTGTAAGCGTCATAACCCTCAGCCAATTGTCTCATTACTTGATCTCGCCGGTTTAATGTTTCAGTGCCCGCAGAGGGTTGTCGCCCAAAGTATTCATCACTATTTTGCTGAATGGATGCTACCAAGTTTTCTTGTTTTAGCAACGATTCTTTGATCCTATGTTCTAATGGAGCAAACGCATGCCCCAAAATTTCTACCGACATTGCTGGTTCATTAATACCTCCATCTTGAGCCAAGGCATTCAAAAATGGCGTTTTGAGGTCGAAATTATTCATTTTCAACTCAGACTCTAAACTTTCACGCTCTGCTTTCAAGTTTTCAACCTATTATTAAGATTTCTTTGGTTATAATATCATCAAAATAATAATTTATCTTGAGGCAATAGAGATTTCATGAAAAAGCAAAATTATAAAAATGTATTAAATCTTACTTGAATCATTAAGTGCTTTAGAGTTTCACGTGTACTTGCCGAGCCACTTCCTTTATTGGCGGAAGCCCCTTTCGGCAAATATTGTCCTAATCCATTTTCCCCTCCACTTAACATCTCCATAGCTTGTTGGTGTGTCGCCATTTTTCCTCTATTCACAAAGTCATGTTTTCACAATCAAAATGGTTTTTCATATGTAAGTGTTAATCGTTTATTGATATACTCAATAGACACAGTGAACAAAATATGTCAGCTATCAGTTTCTTTTAGTGTATTGTGTACCTGACTACTTCATCTGCAGCAAGTGCATTATTGATAATTTCTCTGTATCTTATTGCGTTCGCCTTGAATGTGCTGTTCAGTTTATCAGAAGGTGTTCTCGTCCATTTAGCTTTTAACTGAGCTCTCAACTGATTGTCGGATTCTTCCTCTTCACGTAAGAGTCGATCACACTATAACAAAGCAACATGGATACAATTTTAATTAATACGGGCACAATTTTTTAACTAGTAGTGAGGGTTCATAGACATAATATTCAAATGAGTCATTAACAGAGATTAAAGAGAGCTAGCACTAAAAAGTGTAATTAATAACGCTATAAATAGCCTTAAAAATTGGCAAAAATAGCACAATAAAATAGAAATCATTTTTCTAATAATTTTAAAAATCAGCGTTTACTTCCAGAAACATTACTGCTAAACTCAATTACAGCATTTTTTTAGTAGCGTACAATATTTGCACACACATTTTCGGGGTAGGTATTTACTTCGAAATTATACACGACACGACATCCTACCGTTCTATATACCCTTCTACTTACTTCTCAGAAAACTTCTCCGAAAAGTCTTTTGTTAACAACAACTCTGAAATATTTATTTAGGTACTTTATCAATCAAAGTCTGGAGCTTAGACAATGTTTTTTTTCAGCCCAATTTTTATCATGAAAAGTTTCAACAAAAACTTCTACTCCAAAGTATACAATAAATCATTAAAAGAACTATTACATCACTGAAGAATAAAAGCTAGAAAATAGCAAAACAAAATTCAAAATATAGTCTCGTTAGGGCATGAAACATAAAAAAGATACTAAGTTTTCAGAAGTTAGCTGTTCAGAAAAAGTAGCAACAGCTAATTTTTTCTATTCCTGTCATGACAGAGATAGGATTAATGTTAAACTCCTATTCAGTCTAGTATTTCACTGACCTCGTCTAGCATTTCCTTGTTACGCTGCACGAGTTCGGGCATCTCATCTATGGATCTTTGCAGTGCAGCTACACCACCAGCATCTGCAATGATTCCAGCCTTTTCCTTTAAAGAATGAGGTACATCATCAGAGCTCCCCTGAGAATCTTCTAACGCCGCCGGTAAGTTCAAAGAGGCCAGAATAGAATTCAATAACTGTGAAGCTTCACGTAATGCACCGATTTTAGAATTGGTCATTTCAGTTTTCCTAACATCACAGGATGCCATGGCTTGATGTATGGCAACAGGAACAAGCTCGTCGAATCTGCAAACGATAAAAACAGTACATGCAACTTCAGGAGTAATTCCTCACCACAGCAGATAGTTAAGAATAATGAAATTTTAATAGTCGCTTACAGGTCCTTGAAATTGGTAGATAGGCGTTCTGGCACGGGAATGGATTTAGCTAGTCTAGCTGATGGTACTTTATCGATAGGCATGAGAGCCGATGACTCCGGTATGCGTTCATGGTATATGAAATCGTTGTCCTTTTTGGCCTCGGCTAATAATCTGGTTGCTTTGCTAACATAATCTGAGAAAAATCCTGGATTTCCAGATCTCTGTTGTGCTTGCTTTAAAATATCAATGCAATAGTTCAACCTTGCAATCTGTTCTCCAATTTGCTTATTCGTTCCACACACTTGGCTTTGGAAGTATTGTGACAATGCCGTATATGCTGCTTGCTTACCGGCGACCTGCATTTTAGAAGTTTCGGGGTTAAGTTACAATATTACATTTTTTGGCTATATTGAGCACATGTGTGTATTGTTATGGTTTTAGATCATACATTCGGCAGCCATTTCAGGTCCCATAAGTGCTTCACAGTATCCCGTTGCAGTTGTCTTAGAGCATCGGCGTACATATCTTCTGCTTGTACGCACAATTTTGCGATAATAACATCTTTCATTTTATTTTGAACGGCCTTCGTAACAAATATTTCTTGAGCCTGAGCCAGCATCAATGCGGACAAAGCAGACACAGTATCCCCACTTAAATCAGGGGTGGGTTCTTGGCCTCCCATAGTGGACGGGGCTGATCTCAATTGTGCAAATATGCCAGATGCACTCTAAAATTATAAAGAATTCACTTCAGGTTGATACATACTTCAAATCATAACTTTACACTGTTATACGAAAATACAAATTAATCACAAATCCGCACTTGAAAAAGTTTAGCAGCTGATTTCAATTCCTCGTCAGTGTCAGATATCCGTCCCATAGCTCCTACATGACTTTGCATAGCCGCTATATTAAACAGGACGCATGATTTTTCATAACCCAGCGACGATACAGCTGCAATATAAAAGACAATTAATGAAATTGAGCTATAATTAGGGCAGAAATTGATAATGGGATGCATTTAACTGCATATAATGTGATTGCATCACGAGTTTTAAAAACTTACTTAGACTGACTTTTCCTCCAAAAAGAGAGCCTTTGTCGAACGCGTCCTTCCATTTGAAAGGAATCTGTACCTCTTGGGGAGGAATTTTTGTCTCGAGAGCGCAAATTTGATCATGATATCTATAATAAAATACAAAAATGTTAAATTATAATTAAATGATAGTCAGTTTATTTGTAATAATCATTAAGAACATTATGTATATACCTACCTATACAGTAAATCCAATGCTGGTAAAGATTTGTCGATACTTTTAGACAAAGCCTGATTCCTAATTTTGTTAAGTTCATTAATCGAAGAAGTAAAGTCCTCGGGTCTATCTGCCGTTGAGTATAAACTAGAAATTAAATTTTTCAGTGGCTTTACTAAATCCACTTCCGTGGTTTTCTTCATAGGAACGCTAAGTAAGTCCGTCATTGTCGAAGCTTTTTATGTAGGTAGCTTTTGTAAACTGCAAAATATAAAAATAATTAATAAATCATATTATTTAGACACTGCTAATACATTCAATATTTGATATTGAAAGCGATCTATAATCAATAATATTCAATTTAAATGATAAATCAGAGATGAAGTGATCTCTGAAGCTAGACAACAAGACAACTCATCAGAGTGACTCATCTTTTGGCTTTGATTAAATCAGCTGAGAGCTGAGTCAGTCCATTTTTAAAGCCGGATCTGACAATCTGACCTATTTTTGACTTCGTTAGATTAAAATTAAGTTTAACTACTACTAATCAACAATGTAATGAATATTAGCAGTACTTTTAACGATATTTAAAATATCTCTGTACCATACAGATTCAAGATTACAGATGAAAGCAAAAATCAAAATATTACAAAACAAAGTACGAAAGTACTTCTGCAATCATGTATACTGATGAAGTGTTTACAGTGTTGGTTTGCAGTATACATTACAACAGTCAGTCGAATTTTAAATAATATTGAAAAGTCAGAAATATTTTCATTTACACACAACTACAAATGACAAATAAATATTAACATTCCTGACATTGATGAAACATTCTGACAACATAAGAACTATGCTTAAAAAATCAAAACAAAAGTATTTTTTAAATCGTAATTCAACCAGTTACATTCAACTTGATATCAAGATTGTTTCCAAATTACCAAAAATTGACGTTATTCAGGATTCAGGATCCAGTTGAACAACTCACTAAACGAACAGGGAGAGACAGACACAACGACACAAGGTGAATTTAACTATCAATCCACACAATACAATACAAACTCAACGGCTATACGACGATTACTATGATATTGAAGAATTTTTAGAGTATTCCTGTATGCAATAACCGTGTGTGCCCGTCATACAGTGCAGTGTTACCGAAGAAGATGCCGAAGAACCGTGTGAGGGATACGGGGATACCTACTCTACATACAATAGGTACTATACAGTACAGTGAGTAGTCATTTTTAGTCGCTTGTTTGGCTGACATAGCACTTAGGTTTATACATACGTGCACATACCTACCTAACCACACACACACACAGTTCGTGAGTCACACACACATTTATTCATGTAATACTAATATACACGTAGATTAAATCACAAATGTTTAATTTTATTGTAGGACCAATCATGCATTATGAAGATAATTATTATGATAATGGTAATTATCTAAATCTGATGCATATGACATGTATATAATATGAGCATTATGTATGAGCAAATGGATTACTTACAAACAATTATGTAAGTTTCAATAAATGATCCTCTTTTATAGTCAAGTGTCGTGTTTCATGAAATAGCAATGCTTAAAAAATTAATGAAGAAGAGATCTTGTTTGTATTTTCTTCATTTGTCATTATCTTAATTAACTGCTTTATCTAGGTAAGTACATTAAGTAGGTAGGTAGGTGACATGTGCACAATCTATATTTTATATTATCTCTTATTCCTTTTAAATACAGACTAAACACTATATCGGTTAATAATTCTAGTCCATCATAAGTAAATGTCCTTCTAATTGGACGAAGCTCACTTTACTACTACCTATTATGTATAATTTGTATAATCAAGTACGTTTCTTGAAGGTACAAATTACGAGTAAACTACATAAAGGGTTCTGTGCAACCCGGAAAGGGTTAATAACTTAACTACTGTATAGTGATATCGTATATTTTAAGTTTTAAATCGTTTCAAGTATAACTGAATTGTACTAAATCTGGTAATGGTGAGATTCTTCCAATATTCGATGGACAGGTCATTTCATTTGGTCTCCCAGTAACATGGCACCAAGTGGTCGAGGTCCTATAGCATGAATATAAAGTTCATAACGAAGATAGGCATAACATACTATACCGTACTGTTACAGTTCATAAAATTAAAGATACTTCTAAACACAAAATAATACATGTATTTAAATATTTAGTTACTATCTTATTATCTCATTAGAATTCTATTTATCATCTACCAATATCAAGAGGGTTTGTATTGTAAAATACTTACACTATAATTTACACTACAATATAATCTTTCCGGATTTTTTAATGATGACGAGATACAAAAAGTATATTTTGGTGCATTAACGATATATGCAAACCAGCTCAATGAAAATGAAACCAATTAGTAAACATAAGGAGCTAACAATCTAATGATCATAATTTATTGTGTATTTAAACGGAAACTGTTCTACTTAGGTACATGAGAATTTTATGAGAATGAGAGTAAAGATTTTCGTCACAACAATATTATTATTTGTACTAGGTACTAGGTATACATATTTTAATTTGGTGTAGGATCTTCTGACCATCTACACCTTACCTCATAAAATACTCACGTTAGAGGAATGTTAGCTTTACACATTGTATTATTTGTATTGTATTGTGCATTATATGCCTACCTATACACTTTTTACCTACATGCTTTGTGTATACGTGTGCACTTAAAAGTTAAAAGTAGTGTTGATGTTGCAAATACGATACATACAAACTTATTTGTACTATTTATAACGAGGTATTATAAGATACCTAAGTAATTTTAGTGTATTTTTAGTTACACTTTGTACACTGGGATTTGTTTTCTCAAAGCAATGCATCAAACTACAAAAATGAGACATGTCAATCTTGAATGTGAACAATGAAAACATATATGCGGAGATTATTTACAGTTTCTGTGGATATCTCAAGAGTCTCAAGTGCTATTTATGATTTTGCAACGGTCTGACTGTAGTTAATGTGCTTGAAGGCAAATCAAATCTTAGCAACCCAAAATTAGAAAGTCAAAACCCAAGTGTCTCTCCCCACTCAAAGATTCCTGGTGCGGTTCATTAAAAATATATTAAGTGTAATTGCCTAATATAACTCATGTGTACATCGTATCTATTTCCCAGTGTGATTAAACTTATTAACAAGAAAAGGCCACCCCTATAAAACTACACGGAGTTTGGCTGACAATGAGACAAATAGCGTAAACTAGAAAAGCTACTATTTGCGTGATGTCAAAAAACTAAACACACTACTGGAGGTATTTTACACAGTCATTGTCCCTCATCTTGTCCTATACAAAACTTTCATGCAAAGACAAGGAGTTGAATATAATTGAGGCTTTGCAAATCATTCATCATCCACAGCTACTTCTTTGATGCATGGTGGTTGCTTAAGATATTATTGTGTTTCATTTCATTGTAATTATTGTGACCAAAGAATTTCTTTGTCGCTGAATACACTTAAAGCGTCAGTATTGCATAACTCCATATTATTATTATAGGTGCACAAAATGACGATGAATGCATGCAAACAAGCAAATTTTTATTGCAATGGTAGTCTTGTGGAAAAACTAATAATATGCGAATAAGTGCATAATAGACATTAGAAACTACTTCAGTTAAGCCATTCTCATTTTTAACTCAGGTGAGTATTAGCAGATGATATTTTGTATGTAGTTTTTGAGTTTTATTTATATTTCAGCTTTGCAATGAATAAACACTTAAGTGTACTCTGTGTGTGTTACAATTACACAAAGAGGATTGCAAAAGTTGCATTTGACTTGAGTATAGACTGTCTATATAAGCCCATTTCGCTTATGTTGAGATTCTCAAAACTACTTTACTTCGTTCTGCAGCGGTTACTTATTTACAAGTAACTTCACTCAATCTTCATCTAATGAAGATGAATCGTAAAACGGTTGGTAGCTTGTCTTTGTCACTAGTATTTGTGATTGTGATAGTTTTTCCAAAGTGTGATTCTCAAAATTTAGTCTCAAATTTAGCTTCCACAGCTAAAATTGTTCTTCGACTATGCTACCTTCCCGGTGTTAACAGTGAGAAGGTTGCAAAAGGATTTATTGGCTGTTACGACTATGCACCAGTAAGACACTATACAATTAACGATAACCTCCATCTCAAACTCATACATATCTCTAATATAATTTTTCCTTGTCATTTTAATGATTTTAGGGAAAATGGCAGTATTTTACATGTCAGAAAAGAGCAAACGGATATCTCCTGGATACAAAGGAACACATCGATGAAGCTGTATGCAAAAGCCCGTGGAGAACTCCAAAGGTGAAATATTTAGTAAATTTAGGGTGAACAGCAAGTTTAAGTTTCTCTAATCGATTAATTGTTTTTCTCTGTATTCTACAGTATATTCAGTGCTTAATGCAAGAATTCGAAAAAGCTAACATAGATCTTAACAAAGCAACCGCCAAAGTAAATGTAAGTTCCTATAATTATGAACTCTTGACATCCTACCTAAATCATTTGAATAACATTGAATAACACTTGTATAACATTATTTTTTATTTAATGTAAGGAATGCCAAAGCCGTGTTGTCGGAGTAAGCTGAGTGTTCAAATGCTGAAAATAGTAGAAACTATTTTGTCCTTCTGAGGGTTGACTAAAATGCAAATATTGCGATTAACCCAAATAAAATATATTTCATTTACATATAAGCATTAATAAAATTCTTATCCCCAAAATGATTGTCTTTTGTCTCATTTCAATGTAGTCTGTTTTTCAGACTTTGGGAAAGTAATGTGATGATGATGAAGAGAGCAAAGAATAAAAGTGTAAAAACACATAATTTTACTGTACATACATGCATAATATTATCTAGTACATTAGTGGGTGAAAATACATATTATGCAAATATGGAACTTCCATCCACACCATAATAATATGATAATATGTAATAATGTGTAAATTTTGGTTTTGATTAGTTTATTGAGCTTAGTTAATTAGCTCCAGTATGTATATGTAACTAACATCCTACTAAAAAACTAATATAAAATGAAACTCAAGGGGGAAATCATTTATTAATATTCCTGCCTATCATTTACACAATACGATAGCCTTAGTTAGTAGACTCATTGTCAGTATTCTCATTGAAGTTGTTAACTTGTTAAAATACATCATGTAATCTGTAATGTTTAAAAATAAAATGAAATATTTATAATGGTTTATTATTTTGATAGCACACCAAAGTTTATTCTAAATGTTTCGACGAAACTTGAAACGCGAATCCAATTACTTCTAAATTCCAAATTATTCAATATATTATTTTACTTAGTAAATAACAAAATCCTGCTTCCTTTTCTTACAAAGCTACATTTTTTATATTACCAAAAAAGCACATTTTTAACAGTTGTTTCCTACTGGTGGTTTATGTATAATGGCTTATTGCAGAATTCTACCTATAATATCTTTGTTGAGACAGGACAAATCTATAATCTAATAAGGCACAAGTCAAATGCATGCACCTATGATGAGACATTCTATACCAGATACGGGGTAATGAGACACACACTGCATATCATGAAATTTTAGCTTTATAAGAGCATGTACTTGCAAAACATAAATAGAACACATAAAATAACGTGCATAATGTCAAAGATTTTAAAACACAATTTTTATATACCTGTATAGGTACCTAAAGGTATGTATAAACTTCTTCCTTCTACACATGTAATGGTTTCCATGACGTGTTTACAATAAACTAATAAAAGGACCATCTCCAAATGTTTTTGCTATATTGATTAAACAAACTTGTTTCTTCTATTTCATATCTTCAGTTTTAGAAATACAGCATAGACCGAGTTGTGTCACTGTGTAAATCCACATTTAATATGGACAGTTTCGTGCAGAATTGATTTCTTACTTGTGGTAAACTTATATTTTTTTAGTGAAAGCAGAACTGCTTTACAATTAAAACTGACAATCGCACAATATTAATTTCATAGTAGACAGTAGATTTCATCTTTCACCTTATAAACGGTAATTATAGGTACAGGTACATTGATAGACTTATTACCTAAACCAGAGACATGAATAATAATAACGTAAGTGAATTATACGATGTTTGTGATGGACAAAGTCTCGAATCGTGTGAACTACGACTGGAGGAAGCTGTGGATACATTGAATAAGAAAAAATTGCAACCTCTACCTCCGGTTCCAAGAATCCCGAAGGAAGTTGACCAGAGGTTTGATGGAATCGTCCAAGTGGAATATCCGCCTTTGTTTCAACTGAATTCTCTTACAAGAGCTTCCCCTTATAAGGTTAGATAATCTCAACTCTTATTCATTTTCCAAGAAAAAGTAACTAACATTCAAAACTTGTTATTCGATAATTATTCTCTTTAATTGATCGAACAGAATGATGCCAGAAACGCATCTCCTAGTGAAAACATTGCAAATAATTATTCTCCCGGAGTAGCTAAAATAAAGCTTCGAGAATTGAAATTTCCGAAGGATTCGGAGAAAAAAACAGGGGACTTTCTCAATCTTGGTAATTGGAAAGACAAATCAAAGTATGCGGCCCCACCACCAAATAACCCTACAAAAGTTGGTCATACCACAGCTGCCTCAATCATGACAGTGAAGGTACAACTTTTTCACACAGATTTGTCATTTCATTATCAATGATATAAAATCATGATTCATAGAATCTTTTCTAATACAAAAAATGCTAAAAATCTTGAAATTAACTGAACCGATATTTTTGTATAGGAGTTGTTGACGGGCTCTTATAGGAAACTGCCTGTGAGAAAGCGTCCACCAACGCAGAAGCTTGCGCCTGTAGTTGCAAATCCACAAAATGCGGGTAATATGTTCAACGATCCTTACAGAACAATTTATGAAGAGCAGCAACCTCTAAAGTATAGTAAGAAGAAAAAACGTACTCTGGCACAAGACGAGCCGTTTAATAGCGAGGATGATTCTGATGATGATGCAAAACAGTTAATTACTTCCAAAACCCAAGATGAAAAACCCAGCGATAAAATAACTCGTTACATGGTTGGTGCTCAGACAGCTCGTACTGTTGTTTCCTCTTTGATGAAGTAAGCAGATTTTTAAACGATATCATAAACTGAAATAATTATCATTATGGCTATAGTCAATAATTTTACCCAAGCATTTTACAATGTAAATCTGAAAATTAAACTTAATCTTTGTCATGAATTAGAAAATCCGATGATATTACGACTTGCGCAATTTTGGATCCTGATGATCAACTAGCTATCATGCACTACCTGTACGAAAATTCCAACCACCCACATCCGAGCCACGATGATCTCAAACGATACTTTCATTATATAAATGTAATCAAATTCTATTTTGGTAAAACATTCTAAGCTATATTGTGATCTAAAAATGGAATTAACATGGAATATGCCCACTATGTATCTATTCAGATATTACCGGAGAGCGAAGTGATTTCATGGCCAGAAGACATGACAAACAGATTGAAGAAATTGATTCCAGCCAGTCTGCTTTCAAATCGCTCTCTTCGTTTCAAAGTTGAAACTCTGGTGGATGATGCCAAGAAGATTTTCATGCATGCAGTGAAAAGAACGATTGTTCATTATATCCTGATGGATCCTACAGAAAAAATTCGATTAAGAATTTATGCATTGCCACAACCTCACCCTAATTTTGTTGTCCAAGGACCTGTGCCGTGGCATGCTCAATTCGTCGTAAACAAAGAATTAATGAGACATAATTTGTACATTTGCCACCCCGTTATTGTGCGAATCATGAGATTATGGGATGAGAAGTACAGACCTATGCGATTTTTTCGGGTGGACAAATTTACGGACGGTAAATTGCCCTTGAATCCGGAGGAGCTGATTGAATTTGTAAAAGAACTTACAAACGAGGGTACCCAATTTCTCAGCACAACTTGGAGCCAGGATATTGCAAATATTTTTGTGGAGATGAAAAATTATTGGGTTTTTTTGGTTCCCAAAACAAAAAGTGATTCAATGTCCAGTTTAACTAAATTTTTCGGGGCTGTGTGTGCTCTAATGTCAAGACAAATGAGAGAAATGGTTATGGCTTCTCTGCATGATCTTTTGAACCTTTTCAAGAAATACAGTGTAAGAGACTACATTATTATTTAAAGGACCTAAATGAATATCAAATCTTTTTGATATTTGTACTACCTATTATTTTATTGACCCGTACAATTATGATTATGTTAAATCCCTGCTTTATTGTTCGACGGATGTTTTAGGATGGAAATGCATACGATCCTGAGGTAGTGGAATACAACCCTCATATTTTTCCTGGCCGACCAATATTAACTGTTGGTGCTTTTGCCGCGGAGGAACCACCCTACATCCGTTTCATCCCTACCCTTGATGAAAACAAAATAAGAGTGCCTACTTTGGGTCAGACTATTGACTGTGTTGTTGTCATAAGCAGATTGTTCACTGAAATTACTGCCGGGTGCAAACAAATCCCTCGAATAGAGAAAACTTTATTCCCCACAATGTCTAAACAAGATTCATATTTGATGTCCTTAAGCCTTCATGAGACTTGTGTTCAAGAAGTCTTCAAGGAGGCAGCTACTGTGGTCAGAGCTAATTTAGAAGGGCCAAAGGCGTATGTCTTGTCGTATGAAATGTACATGTGGCTACTCGATGGCACAGCAGAAGAGCAGTTGAGAACCTTTTTGAGTAAAGAACCCAACTTCAAAGTAAGGCATATTCTTATCTCAGATATACAACTTTTCCTTACCTGTATGTAACATGTAACACATTATGTGAAAAGGACTGAACATTAAGAACATGAAAGTAAGATTAATCAATAAAATTTGGGTTTCCATTATATAGTTTTTAGGATCAAAAATTGCCGAGTTTCAAAAACTGGAAGAAGAAATTCATTCGCTGAGACGTCTTGTTCCACTTCACTTCCTCGCATTGGACTGTTCGAAACTCAATGACTCTCTTGTCAAGAAATGTCAATATCTTATTGAAATCATTGTTCTTGGTGAAGTTGAAAAAAATCAAGTTTTATTAACACAGTAAGTGGTCTCTATAATTTTGGTGCGCAATATCATTTGGCTCAAGTCCAAATTGAACTTTGCGAATAGACTTTGGGTTAGCAGCAAAATAGTGAATAGACTGTGATTAAAAAATGATATTGGTATTTTCAGTATTTTGAAAACTTTCGAAGAAATGTCCTCCAAAACGAGCGAACGCGTTGAGACAACTGCAGAGTTGGTGGAATTGACGAACTATCTTAACAAGTGTATGTCCGACACGTTCTTCAAGCTGAAAACCAATATTGTGGAAGCTATGCAAAGACTTTTGTTTCTTTTGGATTATCACATTTACGAATGTAATTGTCTAAAGATAATTTAGTGTGCTTTTTGTAGTTCTCATTTTTCCTCGTAATTCATAGATTTGATGTACCTATTTCATTTTCACAGACGAGAATTTACGAACTCATGCTAAAGTATTTTATTGGCCACAAGCCATGGAAGTGATATTCGACAAAAATTCTGTGCGTTTACAATTGTGCAGAGATCAAGCAGAAGAAGCTTTAATTGAAAATCGAGAAGCATTTGACTCAAAACTTGCTAAAATCATTGCTGAGTTGGAAACTTATAAAAATAAGGACTCCCCATTTTTAAATATGGAGGAAATGCGAATGAACGCTACAAATCTCAAGGGAATTAATGATGAATTGGAAAAGTTATTGGACGAAGCGGAAAAACTAAACGAAGAGGAAAGATTACTGGATCAAGATCAAAGTCCTTTCACAGATTTGCAGACAGCACTTCAGCTCATCGATCCATATTTCAAACTATGGATCACGGCTTATGATTTCCATTTGAAATACAAGGTTTGGTTTGAAGGACCGTTTATGGGGTTAGACGCGGAGGAAATCGCAGAAGAAGTGGAATCCATGTGGAAGACTTTATATAAATTGAATAAGTCTTTCCAAGATTACCCCGGACCTCGCAGAGTGGCTGAAAATGTTCGGTCAAAAATTGAAAGGTTTAGACAATTCATGCCACTTCTTACTGCTATATGCAACCCTGGAATACGAGATGTAAGTAACAAAACATTGGCTTGCAGGCATTAAAAATTACAAAATGTACACTTTCTTTATTCATATTTTCATCTTTCAGAGGCATTGGACGCAGATGAGCCAAATGACCGGTGTACCTTTGACACCAACTGCAGATACGACTTTGTCCGATATGATTGGAACTGGAATAGCCAAAATGGGTGCTCAGCTTGAAGAAATATCAGCAGCCGCCACGAAAGAATTCCAATTGGAGAAAAATTTGACAAAGATGCGTGGTGAATGGGCTGACATAAAATTCGATTGTATTCCATACAGGGAAACAGGAGTAAACATTCTTTCAGCTTTGGATGATATTCAAACTATGTTGGATGACCACATTTTAAAAGCTCAAACAATGAGAGGATCTCCGTTTATAAAACCTTTAGAGAAAGAAATGAAGAATTGGGAAGACAAATTGGTTGCAATGCAAGATATTATTGACGCATGGATAAAAGTGCAATCAACTTGGATGTACCTGGAACCCATTTTCACATCACCAGATATTATCAAACAAATGCCTGTCGAGGCGAAAAAATTTGCAACTGTAGATAAAATGTGGCGAAGTATAATGAAAAATACTACAACAAATCCTGGTGTAATTGAAGCAACAGAGTTTCCCAATATGCTCGAAGATCTCAATAAAGCCAACATTCTCCTGGAAGAAATTCAAAAGGGTCTTAATGACTATTTAGAAAAGAAACGTCTGTTTTTTCCCCGATTTTTCTTTTTATCGAATGACGAGTTGCTGGAAATACTCAGTGAAACAAAGGATCCATTGAGAGTCCAACCACATTTGAAAAAGTGCTTTGAAGGAATACACAGATTAGAATTTAGTGAGGATTTGATTATTTCTGGAATGATTTCCGCAGAAAAGGAAGAAGTTCCATTTTCTGGCCCAGTTAAACCATTGGAGGCTCGTGGAATGGTGGAAAAGTGGTTATTGCAAGTTGAATACCAAATGCTCCAATCCATGAAGGATGTCATCATTCGATGCATTACAGCATATGCTGACACTCCAAGAGCGCAATGGGTGCTTTCATGGCCTGGACAAGTCATTATATGTGGTGATTCTATTTTCTGGACAAGTGATGTATCAGAGGCTATTCAGACTGGAACACTAGATCAATATTTGGCATTGTCAAATGCACAAATTGACGAAATTGTAGGACTCGTCAGAGGAAAATTAGACATGAGCAACAGAATTACTTTAGGAGCTCTAATTGTAATAGCGGTTCATGCCCGGGATGTAGTTGAAAGTTTGTATAAGATGAATATTGAGAGTATCCAAGATTTCAACTGGATTAGTCAACTGCGGTATTATATCGAAAGCTCTGTTGTTCATGTAAAAATGATTACTACAGATCTCAAATACGGATATGAATATTTAGGAAACTCCAGCAGATTGGTAAATCAAAGAAAACAAACCTTTTTGAAGAATCTTTGCTTTTGTATAATATTAAATAAAGTGTATGACTTAGGTTATTACTCCACTAACCGATCGATGCTACAGAACTCTGATGAGTGCTTTAAAATTAAGTCTGGGAGGCGCTCCTGAAGGTTACTACCAATTTCATTACTAATGTAACATTATTGACTACTATTAAGTAATCTAACAACGAAAAATGATATTTATTTTATGCGATGCATCATATAGGTCCAGCCGGTACGGGAAAAACTGAAACAAGTAAAGATCTTGCTAAGGCGGTAGCGAAACAATGTGTATGTTATACGTATTTGTCTCATGAAATAACATTTCCCAATGTTTCTCATTTAATATGTAACTTACATGATTTTGTATGAAATCTTGTTTGCTTTTTTCAGGTTGTCTTTAATTGCAGTGATGGACTTGATTATAAAGCAATGGGAAAGTTTTTCAAAGGTCTTGCTCAATCAGGTTAGTTACCAATGCCCGAAATCATTACTATAAAAGCAATACATTTTGGAACTCAAATCAAACAATTTTTATTACAAATAGGCGCTTGGGCTTGCTTCGATGAATTCAATCGAATTGAGTTAGAGGTGTTATCTGTGGTTGCCCAACAAATCCTGACAATTCAGCAAGCAATTGCTGCCAAAGTAAAAACATTTTTCTTTGAAGATACTGAACTGAAGCTGAATCCTACTACCACCGTGATAATTACGATGAATCCTGGTTATGCCGGGCGATCGGAGCTGCCAGATAATCTGAAGGTTTCTAGTTTTACCATTTATGTGTGGGGATGACTAAGATTGTCTATTAAATTAAGTAGGCAATTCAATTTCCTCAAAATGCTATTGTTTATAAATTCCAGGTGCTTTTTCGAACTGTGGCTATGATGGTACCGGATTATGCACTTATTGGAGAGATTTCTTTGTATTCTATGGGATTTGTTGATGCTAGAAGTTTATCTGGGAAGATTGTAGACACGTATAAGTTATGCTCGGAACAATTGTCTTCTCAACATCATTACGATTATGGAATGCGAGCCGTGAAGTCTGTTCTCACAGCAGCTGGGAACTTAAAATTAAAGTACCCAGTTGAAAACGAAGCCATGCTGGTTCTTAAAGCCATCAATGACGTCAATCTACCGAAGTTCTTGGCTCAAGATATTCGGTTAGATGCGATTAAATGATTAGGAAGTGATTCTTCTAATTCATTGAGATAAACACTGTTAATCTTAATTTGATTTCATTCAGACTCTTCGAAGGAATTATTTCCGACTTATTCCCTGGAGTCCTTCTATTAAGACCAGATTTGGATACTTTGGTTGAAGCTCTCAAAGAAGTTTGTGACAAAAGAAACTTAAAAGCTACAGAATTTTTTGTTGAGAAAACTTTACAGATTTATGAAATGATTCTAGGTAATTAAAAAACCACCCCAATAAAAAATCTCATATTTCACATATTTTATGCAATTTTTATATAATGGTTTTTTTCGTACATATAGTGCGACATGGTTTAATGGTTGTGGGTGAAGCTATGGGTGGCAAAACATGCGCCTACCAGGTAATAATAATAAACAATGGTTGTTTTAATCATTTAGACCTGAAATATCTTTGCTAATTAGATTAGATCAATGTACAATTTCATGAGCAAGTATTAACATTTATAGTGCCTTGCTGCAGCTTTAACTAACATAAAGGTGAACAAAACGCCTGGGCTTAAGGACTATAAAGTTCAGTACAAAATACTCAATCCAAAATCCATTACGATGGGACAATTGTACGGTTGCTTTGATCCGGTTTCTCATGAATGGTCTGATGGAGTTTTAGCGGTATCATTCCGAGAATATGCTTCGGATTATAAAAATGACGACAGAAAGTGGGTTGTTTTCGACGGGCCAGGTCATTATTACTTTAAATGGGAAAACTTTTATCCAAATGTTTTAAAATAGTATGTATTTTCAGTGTTTATAAATTCCATTTCCTTTATACATGTATTGTAGTTGACGCTGTTTGGATTGAAAATATGAATACTGTGTTGGATGACAACAAAAAATTATGTCTCATGTCTGGTGAAATCATTCAAATGAACTCACAAATGAATATGATGTTTGAGACGGCAGATTTAGAACAGGCCTCTCCCGCAACAGGTGTTTAAAAATAAAATAATTTTATTGAAGTTGAGAGCTTTTGGACTATGGTTGCAAAAAAGTGACATTTTTATACCATTTTTTTCAGTGTCTCGTTGTGGCATGATTTATATGGAGCCTCGGCAGTTGGGATGGAAGCCCTTAAAAGACGCATATTTAGACCGTCTTCCTAAGGGAATCAGCGAATCCCAACAAGAAATTCTTGAGGAAATGTTTGATTGGCTTATGCAACCCTGTTTTGATTTTATTCGCCGTGAATGCAAACTTTTCATTCAAACTTCGGAGCTTCATAGATTTCAAATGTTCACGAGATTGTATTCTTCTCTCTTGAAAGGTGAATCTGGTACAGATGACCAAGTAGCTCAGAGCAGTGTGTGGCTCCAGTACAGCTTTGTTTTCTGTTTAGTATGGGGTCTCGCTGGAACTTTAGTTCAAGAAAGTAGGGAAAAATTTGACGAATTCTACAGACCCTTATTGAATGGGAGCAATAAAGAGTTTCCGAAGCCTAAAGGATTTAAATTGACCAAAAATCAACTTTTTCCTGAGAAAGGAACAGTTTTTGATTACATATGTGACAAAAGAAATAACCAGTGGGTTTTCTGGCTGGATATTGTTGACAGAGAATACTCTAAAATAGCTCCAAATGCTAAAATCAATGATCTGATCATTCCTACGGACGAAACATCAAGACAAATGTTTTTCTTGAAGCTTTATTTGAATAATGACATTCCATTGATGTTTGTTGGCCCGACCGGAACAGGAAAATCTGCTATAACTTTAAGTTATTTAATGGGACTTCCAAAGGAAAAGAATGTCATCAATGTAGTCAACTTCTCTGCTCGGACAAGTGCAAATCAAACTCAAGATATAATCATGTCTAAATTGGACAAAAGGAAAAGAGGTGTTTTTGGACCTACCATTGGGAAAAAGTGCATCATATTTGTTGATGATTTGAGTATGCCTCAAAAAGAAATCTATGGTGTAAGTTAATTTTGATTCAGAGTATAATATAGGTATGTATCACTTTTGCATGCAATTTTGTATAAATTTTTGTCTCATTAACTAACAATATTATTTTGTTATTAGGCACAACCACCAATAGAATTGTTAAGACAGTACATCGATCATGGAAACTGGTACGATAAGAAAGACACTTCTACCCTGACACTCGTTGATTTGCTATTTGTGACTGCAATGAATCCTCCTGGCGGAGGTAGGAACGAAGTTACCGCGAGATTAATTCGACATCTGAGCATTTTGGCCATTGACTCTTTTGATGACACAACAATGAAAAAAATATTCACTTCAATTGTTGATTGGCATTTTGCCAAGGACTTTGAGAACGAAATTTTACGATGGGCCCGTCCAATGGTGAATGCCACTATGGAAATCTACAAATCGGCTACCGCTCTGTTTTTACCAACTCCTTCAAAATCCCACTATGTCTTCAATTTACGGGATTTTAGTCGCGTTATAAAAGGATTATTGCTCATTCCTCCAAGTCACTTACAAGAGTATCCAAAATTAATGAGACTCTGGTCTCATGAAGTTTATCGAGTGTTCTATGACAGACTAGTGGATGATGCAGACAGACAAACGTTCTTCAAATTAGTTTCCACAACTATACTGGAAAATTTTAAAATGGATATTCAGAAACTTTTGGGGCATTTGGCCCCTGAAGGGAAAACTTTAGAAGATAAACATCTGAGAAATCTGATTTTCGGAGATTTCATGGACCCCCAGGCAGATGTCAAAATTTATGATGAGGTTTCTGATTTTTTATTCTTACAAATATTATCATAATTAATTATTTAATTAAATGTGAAAAATAATTACAATTATTAATAATAGGTGACTGATTTTGAAGAGCTGTCGGAAGTCATGGAGGGTTATCTAAAAGAGTACAATATGCTTTCCAAGACTCCAATGCATTTGGTTTTGTTCAAGTTTGCAATGGAACATATTTCGAGAATAGCAAGAGTGCTGAAACAAGACAATGGACACTGTTTATTAATTGGGATCGGTGGAAGCGGAAGACAGAGCTTAACAAAAATGGCTGCATTTATGTCCGGATATGATCTCATCCAAATTGAAATAAGCAGAACATACGGAACTCATGAATGGAGAGAAGATATGAAGAGGGTGCTTAAACACGCAGGAAATGACGGAAAACAAACCGTTTTTCTTTTTGCGGACAATCAAATCAAAGACGAAAGCTTCGTTGAAGATATAAACATGATTCTTAACACTTCGGATATCCCCAACTTATTTCAAGCTGATGAAAAAGGCGAGATTCTTGAAAAGATGCAAAGTGCTGCAAAAGAATTGGGAAGAAAAATTGAATCAAATCCTTTGTCTCTCTATAATTTCTTTGTTGAACGAGTTCGTGCTAACCTCCATGTTGTATTGGCTATGTCGCCCATTGGGGATGCATTTAGTAAACGTCTCAGAATGTTTCCCAGTCTTATAAATTGTTGTACAATAGACTGGTTTACCGAATGGCCTGAGGATGCTTTGGAAAAGGTTGCACAGAAGTTTCTCTCTGTTTTAGATACAGATCAAGAATTGCAGGATAGTTGCGTTTTAATGTGCAAACATTTTCATGAGTCCATCCGATTATTAAGCATTGAGTAATTAATTAAAATACTAACGATTAATGATTTTAAGGTTAATCCCCGATTTTATTTACTATATTATAATCAAAGAGCTCATTTATTTGATTGTTTCTTTTCAGATTTTACAATCAGTTACAGCGAAAAAATTATGTCACGCCAACTTCATATCTGGAGTTAATATTAACATTTAAATCTTTGCTTGGAATAAAAAGGAAAGAAATCGAAGAGCAACGAGAACGATATATTACTGGTTTAGATAAACTCCAATTTGCAGCAGCGCAAGTATCTGTGATGCAAGATGAATTGACTGCCTTGCAACCGAAATTGATTGAGACATCTGCGGCAACGGAAAAGCTTATGATAAAAATTGAACGAGATACAGTTGATGTGGAAGCCACGAAGGAAGTAGTTGCGGCTGATGAAGCATTGGCTAATGAAGTACGTGACCATTTCATTTAATAATTAATTACATTATTACAGACAAACTGCATAAACTGATTAAGACATTAAAATATCGACACAACGGGTATAATACAATAATTGCAATTATCTGAAAATATTAGGCTGCCGCAGCTGCTCAAGCAATTAAGGACGATTGTGAAAATGATTTAGCAGAAGCAATTCCAGCATTAGAGGCAGCTTTACAAGCGCTGAATACTTTGAAACCTGCGGATATCACTGTTGTCAAATCGATGAAGAATCCTCCTGCGGCAGTAAAAATGGTACTGGAAGCTATTTGTGTAATGCGAGGCATAAAATGCGACAAGAAAACAGATGCAAATGGGAAACCATATGAGGATTATTGGGGCCCGTCAATGAAGATGCTTGGAGATATGAAGTTCCTCGAGGGACTTAAAGAATACGACAAAGACAACATTCCTGCAGCTACCATGAAACGAGTTCGTGAAAAATTCATCAAAAATCCTGATTTTGAGCCAAGTATTATTAAAAACGTTTCAACAGCTTGCGAAGGTCTGTGCAAGTGGGTTAAAGCTATGGAAGTGTATGATCGTGTTATAAAAATTGTTGAGCCAAAGAAAGCAAAGCTGAATGAGGCGGAAGGAGAACTTCAGAGTCAAATGGACAAACTGAATGAAAAGCGAGCACAGTTGCAACAAGTTACAGACAAACTACAAGCTCTGAATGACGAATATGCTGCAATGAACAAAAAGAAAAAGGATTTGGAAGACAATATTGAGTTGTGTTCTCAAAAGTTGGAGAGAGCAGAAAAATTAATTGATGGTCTCGGAGGGGAAAAAACCCGATGGAGTGACGGAGCGGAAATGCTGTTGCACCGATTGAACAATATCATTGGCGATGTTTTGATATCCGCCGCCGTAGTGGCCTATTTGGGACCCTTCACAGTAGACTTCCGTCAGGGGTGCACTATTGATTGGCAGTCATTATGTTCTAAGCAAAAAATACCATGTTCCGATGTATTTTCTTTAATTTTGACTCTTGGCGATCCTGTCAAAATTCGCAATTGGCACCTGGCTGGTCTCCCAATAGACAATTTCTCCATAGACAATGGAATTATTGTCAGCAATGCGAGAAGGTGACTGATCATCTCAGATAACAATGGAATAGAATAGGGTTTATTATCAATTAAATTATAATGGTAGCCTTTTTTGTATATTAGGTGGCCCCTTATGATTGACCCACAAGGCCAAGCCAGCAAATGGGTGAGAAATATGGAAAAGGTAAATCGCTTGGCCGTAGTTAAACTATCAGACCCGACATATCTTCGAACTGTGGAACAATCCATACAACTCGGAGTTCCTGTTCTCCTGGACAATATTGGAGAGGACGTCGATCCAGCGTTAGAACCTGTTTTACTCAAGCAAACTTTTAAGCAAGGTCCTATAACGTGTATAAAAATTGGAGAAAGTATCGTGGAGTATTCTAAGGATTTCAGATTTTATATGATTACACGTTTACGAAATCCTCACTACTTGCCAGAAATTGCTGTTAAGGTTACCCTGATGAATTTTATGATCACTCCATTGGGACTTCAAGATCAGCTCTTAGGTATTGTGGCTGCAAAAGAAGAACCGGAATTGGAAGAACAGAAAAATCAACTAGTGGTTGATGGTGTGAACAACAAAAATCTTTTGAAAGAAATCGAAGACAAAATTCTTAAAGTGTTATCAAGTTCTAAGGGAAATATCCTGGAAGATGAAACCGCAATTCAGATTCTTTCATCTTCTAAAGAGTTGTCTGAAGAAATTCTTGCCAAACAATCGGTTTCAGCTGTAACTGAAAAGAAAATTGACGAAACGAGAAATCGTTACAGACCTGTTGCTATTCATTCCAGCACTTTATTTTTTTGCATTTCGGAATTAGCTAATATCGATCCGATGTATCAATATAGTCTCACTTGGTTCATCAATTTGTATCTGTCTAGTATTCTGAATAGTCGAACTTCGAACGATATCGTTTTGAGAATCCAATATTTAAATGACCATTTTACTTCGTCTATTTATCGAAATGTATGTCGATCTGTTTTTGAAAAGGATAAGCTTGTATTCTCATTCGTGCTTTGTGTGGCCATTTTACGTTCTAAAGGAAAGTTTGACATGAATTTGTGGAGCTTCGTTCTTACGGGAGGTGTTGCACTAGAGAATCTTCACACAAACCCAGCTCCTGAATGGTTATCGGACAAATCTTGGTCAGAATGCGTTCGATTAACTAGCCTCCCAGGTACTAACATTAAGTGTCCCCGATAAGCAAACTTGTTTAGTTTTATTGCGGTTTTCTATGCAATTTTTGTTAAATTCAAACTCTCACTATTATTCAAACAACTTTTGTTATATAAATTATTGTTTTCCTATAGAGTTTTCAGGTTTGATGAAGCATGTCACAAAACACTTTAAGCGCTGGAAAGATTTGTATGATTCTGCTAATCCACATGAAGCAATATTCCCTAAGCCCTGGAATCAATTGCGAGACCTGGAGCGTATCGCTGTTCTCCGTATCTTTCGTCCAGATAAGCTAATTCCAGCAATACAAATATTTGTCGTAAATAATCTCGGAAAGGAATTCATTGAGCCACCACCATTTGACCTTTCATCTTCATATGACGACTCCAGTGCCGGAGTTCCACTAATTTTCATTCTCTCTCCTGGAGCAGATCCAACTGCTGGACTTTTTAAGTTTGCATCAGATCAAGGATATACGGGTGGTCAACTGCAATCCATTTCTCTCGGACAAGGACAAGGTCCTATTGCACAAAGAATGATTGAAGAATCTGTCGTTGATGGGACATGGGTTGTATTACAAAATTGTCATTTAGCTACAAGTTGGATGCCTACATTAGAGATGATTTGTCAAGATATAATCACTTCAGATAAAACTCACCCAAATTTCAGACTTTGGTTAACATCCTACCCCTCACCAATTTTTCCCGTCACAGTTCTTCAAAATGGAGTCAAAATGACAAACGAAGCTCCACAAGGATTGCGAGCAAACTTACTTGGAAGCTACACAGGCAACCCTATTTCAGATCCGAGCTTTTTTAATTCTGTGAGAAATGCGAATACGAAAAGTTGGCATAAAATGCTCTTTGGTTTGTGCTTTTTCCACACTTTAGTTCAAGAGCGGAAGAAATTCGGTCCTTTAGGTAATATTACTTTTTTTAAAAATATAAATGATGTTTTCCAATCGTAACTTCCAGTACATTTCTAATTTTTTATGGTTTCCATCTCCAGGTTGGAATATTCCATATGAATTCAATGAATCTGATCTCAGAATCAGTTTAATGCAGTTGCAAATGTTTCTTACCGATTACACAACAATTCCGTATGATGCTTTGACCTATCTCACCGGTGAATGCAATTATGGAGGTCGTGTCACTGATGACAAAGACCGCCGTCTTTTAGGATCCCTTTTGTCGACTTTTTATTGCAAAGAGCTTGTCGAAGAGACTGACTACCCCTTGTCATCCAGTGGGTTATATAAAGTACCTGCAAACGCTGATTACAGAAGCTGTCTTCATTTTATTAAAGCTCTTCCATTGAATCCTAGTCCAGAAGTCTTCGGTTTACACGAAAATGCTAGTATCACTAAGGGAAATCAAGAAACGGCACAACTGCTTAATGGAGCTTTGCTCACCCAGGTAGAGTTTCGAGCTGGTACAGGAGGAGCAGACACTTCGGGTCCCAAAGTTATCGCAATCGCTAAAGATATTTTAAAGAAGCTGCCCGATGATTTTGATATGGAATTCGTTGAAGCACAATTCCCTGTGGACTACATGAACTCGATGAACACAGTTTTACGACAAGAGCTGATTCGATTCAATCGATTAACTAAAGTTGTACGAGAATCGTTAAAAAATGTTCAAAAAGCCATTAAGGGATTAGTGGTAATGTCAGCCGAGCTTGACGAAGTTTTTCAGAGCATGCTAATCGGAAAAGTTCCTTCGGTATGGGCTTCCAAGTCTTATCCTTCATTAAAACCTCTCGGGAGTTATGTCATTGACTTACTAGCGAGATTAAACTACCTGCAGAACTGGATAGATAAAGGAGCTCCTATTGTATTTTGGTTATCTGGATTTTATTTTACCCAATCTTTTCTCACTGGAGTCACACAAAACTATGCAAGAAAATATAAAATTCCTATCGATCACTTGGGATTCCAGTTTGATGTGACCCAATTTGAAAAGGGGACAGACATTGGTCCTGAAGATGGATCTTACTGCAAGGTAAATGCTACAACTTTATGTAAACCTAATCTCATTTATAAAAGTATTAATAATATTTTATTACTAAAGTGAATAGAATGTAAAAATATTTATTTAATAAGATTTATATACCTACGTTTCGTATGTGTGATCTGTATGATAATAAAACGCTGGCAATGTTATTTTTCATGCATTCTACACCATGAGGAGGATGATGTACTGGTGGAGGTAGAAGTTATAAAATTATATTGATACGAGTCGTTAGTGCATATAATTATAGCCTATTGTAGTTTGTACTCGGTAGTGTAGTGCATTAAAGGATTTAAAACTACTTTTAGAACTTATTTAAGACAACATCAATAGCATTTTGAATAAGTTAAACTTACGGAAAGGATTCTCTGTTCCGTGAGAGATGCAATGTAGTTTTAATAAGAAGTATAATTTTGGACTTCGATAATAATCATGTCATGTTTTTAATAGGGACTTTTCCTAGAAGGAGCACGCTGGGACAGAACAACACAAATGTTGGGAGAATCACTTCCAAAAATATTATTCGACACTTTGCCTGTTATATGGTTTAGACCAGGAAAAAAGGTACCATTTATTTTAAATATTATTTTGTTTTTCAAAAGACTTATGATGCCAAGGCCGTATAGAAGAGTTATACGTCCAATTGCCCTCCACCCCATCCCAAAATCCGCAAAAAATGTTGTTTTGCCGTAAAGTGTAAAACATCCGGAAATTTTTCGATTTTACCCTGATTTTGGCCCGAATTGAATAAAGTGTACCTTTTATATTGGAATTTTACCCTCCCCAAAAACAACTTCTGGATACGACCTTCTATAATGCCATCACATTTTATTCATCGAGTCAGCTCAATGTTTTTGTTTGCATGTATGTAATTGAATTTTTCGGGTTTTGTTTGTAAGGCAATACATAATAACCAAGGTCAGGATATGTATGTATTAATGTTTCCGAAATATGTACATATATATGTACTAAAAACCCAATAAATATGCACAAAAATATGTAGAAATTATACTAGCATGTCCATATCATACTGGCAAAAATGCTATTTTACGTCAATTTAGTACTCAGAGGGATTGCAAATTTTCTTATTTTGAAT
>JAQFYB010000366.1:0-58700 GCA_034694085.1 Pogonognathellus longicornis
TTAAAAAGGATTAATTAAGGGGCTAGTCTACCCCATGTAAATGTCCTATGGGACATTCTCAACTGGACACGCTGTATATACCTATATGCAACCACCTTGGAAGTGGAAGACAGTCCATAAACCAAAGCAGCTCCTGCACTTCCTAAAAATTGTTAACGTCAAACATGGAACGCACCACTACAAAAAGTGTAATACCATTTTTACTCTCAGGCCAATTAGAGAATTGAATTTCAGAGCTTAAGGAACTGATAAGAAGGATTAAGAAAAATGATTAAATGGAAACGTTAGCTGAATACAACAATACTAGGTACTACTACTACTGTATCCTACAGTGCCGGTATAGCGGTCTCACGTTAAGAATTCTCGTATTAATACAAAGGACTATGGGAAGCTTTCGGTGTTTTATGTCTACAAAAAGTGAATTCTTAACTTGAGACCGCTATACAAGCCTGCCCCGTCCGTGCGGAACAGAAGGTACCACTCCCAAGGCCGTATTTAGGATTCCACTTCGGGAGGGTAAAATACCAACATAGCGCACAAAAGTGTCCATTATCCAAAGTGCCGCGAAAAATTTGAGTTATTTTAAGCCGAAATCAATATAAAACGCATAAAATTCGCGCGTGGCGAGAATTTTTTTCGACTTTTTCCCGTTTTTTGGTAAAGTGAATAAGTGCTTCACTATTCAATTTATGCGAATAAAATTTTATGATAATTGGATCAATATTTTTGGAACATACAACAAGTAAGTTAATGTTTACATAATAATGTAATATCCTCTTTGGAGGAAATTGTTATTATGAATAAATAAATAAATAAACATGCATGCCGGTGATCCAGGCCTTTTATGTCCCGGCCGTGAGGTCGCTCCTAACCCTCCCTTATGAACATTACGGTATTGCTATCCGGTACTGGTAGGAACGTGAGCGACACCGACAGTACATTTTCATTGTTATTATATTATTAAGTGCCATTTTATCCTACTGCTGATGCTGAATCTTACTACTGAATAAACGGTTAAACAAACGCACATAATCAAGCGGTTTCAGTTCACAGAGATGATGATACATACATTTATAACATAAACATGCAGAGACACCCTCAAACCCATTCTTATAAATTAGCAAACCGCTACAAATAACTGAACATCAAACTCACACATGCACACCGTATTTCGTGTCGTTGATTTCACAATACAAAATCCCTATGCATAGATAGGTTGTTCCATCCATGTCCATACAAGATCTCATAGCTATAATCAACTATAATATGAGATCTTGTATGGACATGGAACAACCCCCCCCCCCGTAAGAAAAGTCATAAAATCAACAAAATCCACAGTATGGTAACTAGTACTATAGTATATCCTATATCGCGACCTAATTGTTTTAAAAACAGTAAAGAAGTAACGTCGTGTCGTGTAAAAGGCATGCATGGTATTGTATAATTGTATATTAGTATATGGTGTCATGACATTTAATAATTTTAAATATTTCTGTATGTATAATTTAGGAGACTTTTTATACCTCGGATGCAATTAAAATGTTGATTTTTTGTGATGCACGAGGTAGACATTTAAAAAAAATTGATGGATTTATTCGATAGAGTAATTAACTATCGAAAGCTTGTTATAAAGTTAAATAAATCCACCAATTTTTTTTTAAATGTCTACCTCGTGTATCACAAAAAATCAACATTTTTATTTGTGTATGCTTAAAAGTATATAGTGTTCGAAAAATAACGTGATAAATGTGCAGATGTACTAGTGTCAATTTATAACGGATACGGAAATGTTATTAATGCAAACTAGCTGAGTGCACAGATACATAGATAGATAGATTCCACACACAACGTTCTTATACAGTAGACTCCGCTACTTTTAACTTGATGCTCACAGCATGTACTACGTGTTAAACCTGGGTAATCAATGGGGCTCTTCAAATACTCCAGGTTAAAGCCGGGTAACGGGTTAAAATCTGTTAAAAAGTTAAAAGTTAAGCTACGAATAAAGGCGCGAAAATCAAATCTTCGTCTCCAATACACTAGAGTGTGATTTACACCGGGTTAAGATTTTAACTCGCCTGGACGCTAGTGTAAGTTGAATTAAACGCAGTGAAGCTGGAAATGACGAAGCAGCATTATATTCTTGATCGTTCAAATGCGCAATAAATTCTTAACTCGCAGAAACTTAACAGATTTTACCTCGGAGCATTTGAAAACCCCCTATGTATTGCTACATGGTTAAATATCTTTTTATATGCAATAGTGTCTATAATATAGTGCGTTGCGTGGTAGTGATAATTTTTCCCAATAATAATAATTATGTCAAAGAGCCTAAATGCATAGCAGCATTCAAGTTCGAGTTATCGTGCTTATACACAGACAGACGTATCGGCTCTATAAGACCTCGTGAAGTCTACAACGAAGCGACACATCGCATCGCATTGCTTGCAGTTGCATTGCATATGAATTGTATAAAACAACTAATCTGAAAGGCGCCAAGATGAATACAGAACAAGCAAGGCTGAGAAAAGAAGGAATTTTGTAAGGTGAGCTGTGACTGGATGACGTGGTGCGAGAAGGTGAAGTGTAGAATTAAGCAGCCAATAAAACTGCGTTTTACACACGACGCCTAGACGCCCA
Organism: Pogonognathellus longicornis; assembly: GCA_034694085.1. NCBI lineage: Eukaryota > Metazoa > Arthropoda > Collembola > Entomobryomorpha > Tomoceridae > Pogonognathellus > Pogonognathellus longicornis. The sequence goes on from JAQFYB010000366.1 coordinate 2,641, forward strand.
GATCAGCCATATTGTAACTCACGTAAGTGCCGTGCATTTCAATTCATGTTAGACGCAGTTTGCGTTGTCGGCCTTTGTATTTAGTCGAAATAAGACCTCGCTCTTCGTCGACCAGAATAATATTTATTGTTACAAATAATAAAACTTATTAAGAAAAACAAATCAATTTTAGATATATTGAACAGTATTTATTGAGTAGTGGGACAGTCCTAATATAGTTTTATCGTGAATATTCAAATAAATCCTTATTTTATTCGTAATTCTCATATTTGTCAAGAAATATGGGTGGCACTCGTGTCTATATTGGTGGCCTCCCTTATGGGGTCAGGGAAAAGGACTTGGAGAGATTTTTTAAAGGATACGGAAGAATTCGAGACATCCTCATTAAAAATGGTTACGGATTTGTGGTAAGTTCAAGTTTGAAACTTAATTTTGTGATGCGTGCACCCGTGCCCGCTAACAGCTAATCCAAAAATCAGAAAACTGAATTTTTGATTAGCGGCGGCTAGGTATTGACGTTTAATATTTTACTAAAATTCAACCTAGAAATTTTGAAATTGATTAATTTAAGAAAGAACGAAAGAAACAAATTACAAACATAATATTATGTTCAATGCTTGTAAATATTATGATTGCTACCAAAAAAACGCTGAGTTGAATATGTTTAATGTTTATATTTCATATTTGAAAGACAAGATCACATAACCGTAATATTATTACAAAATTAGTACTATAACTATTACTACAAGCATTTAATTGACTTCCAACTTTTATAATTTCAGGAATTTGATGACTACAGGGATGCAGACGATGCTGTATATGAATTAAATGGAAAAGACCTTCTAGGTGAAAGGTGTGGTTAAAATTTTTATTGTGTCCATCTCCTGTTTATTTTCCGCTTTTTAAAAATTTTATTTATTTGTTAAACATCCCGTAAGTCATAAATGCTACTACTACCCATTTTATTTTATAACATTGTATCCTTTGCTCAAAAACTGCAATCAGATCACTGTTCAAATCCGTTCATTGTTCATATCATAACGTCACTTGAGTTCAAAGTTACGATGTACGAGTGTACGATCAATATTTAAAAATAAAATATAAAAGGATTTAAATAACGCAGAATATTCAGAAATATTAGCAGGAAAATATTGTGATTCAATCATGATGCAATCAGATGTAAGGCATAATAAAATGGAACTTTAACAAAGTAGTTAAAGTGGTTGGATTATAAAGTATTAAGATGTTTCAATTAGCGAAGCTTTTCTTATTGAATTATGCAGGTACAAAGAGCAAATGCAGTTTGAAACTTAACTACCATTTATTTAGTTTTTCATATATTTAAATATTGTCCTTTGTCAAAACTTGGACACTTTAGGAATCTAAAACATAATAATTGCTGAAAATATGTCTGATCTGCGTAATTGGAAAGCAGTGCCATATTGCGTTGTTCGTGTAAACATCGGGAACCATGAACCAGTTAATGAGCGGATAATGGTTACAAGGCTATGCTATAAAGTTTAGGTGCATTGTGCATTCATTAAAATATTATTAATACACCAATTTTTTAATCTTGTCAATTTAGTATGTAATTAACCATTTTGCTTCTTTGGATGCTTACATAGCTTTTTAGATTTTTTAGCTAAAAGATTAGTTGGTTTTCTCTTTCAATTTTTCGGATTATTATTATTCATTGTTCACTACCTAAAAGTACAGCGTTTTCCATAATCAATGATCAGATTAGTCGTTGGTTTTGATATGCTGAAAAATTTTGTTACTTTGATTGTAATTGTAGGTGTTGTCGTCTACGAGCTTAATTAATGTAGTATTATGGCGATTACTTACGGCGCGGTAATATAATATTGTATCGTTATTGGCAAAAATTGGCATGTATCCCTACTAAATGTGGTTTGACGATCGTGAGAATATTGGCATAATGTATGACCTATGGACAGAGTTAGTGTGGAATTGGCACATGCCTCATCTCGTGGTCGAGGAGGTGGAGGTGGTGGAGGTGGTCCATCCAGAGGTTTCAGAAGATCGACCGGCGGTATGTCCTCCGGAGGCAGGGACAACAGAGATAGTGGTCGACGAAGCACGTGGGTTAACAAGTAAGGAGAGGGGATTTATTCTGGGTGTTTTTGGCTGTTTCAGAGTGATCGTGGAACGGGCTCGAGGCGTGCCCCGGGATGGCCGTGGTCGATCACGACGAGGGCCACCTCGAGGTTCCGACAAGTAAGTTTCTTTTCCAAACCATTCAAAACAAAACCATTGGTTTCTGAATCAAGTAACTTTATAACTCTCTAAAAGCTTTTCCTTTGTATGAAAATGTTAAAAAAATACGAAACTCAGGCAGGAGAAATCCTCTGAAATGGCAAAAACACCAACGACTATTTCCTTTCTCCTTTACTTGAAATATAAATTTATTATACAATTTTGGCATTTCAATGTCCTTGCTTAATATGGGATATACTATTAAGACACCGGTGCTATTGAAAGTTTCTATTTCTGGCATAGGTATGGACCCCCTACGAGGACGGAGTACCGGCTCATCGTTGAAAATCTCTCAAGCAGAGTATCGTGGCAGGTGAAGCAGCGGTTTATACTTTTATTTATTACGTCACTAATTTTATGTCCACGAGTCCCAGCCCTTTTTTATTAACTTGGTAAACTTTAAGTGTCGGTTTTCTTCAGAAGTATGCATACATTTTGAAATTATTTTCGCTTAATTTAAAAAATAACGTAGGTTAGTGACTTTTCATACATTATCATTTGACAAAAGATCACCATTTAATATATACAGGTTGAATCCCATTAATTACTAATTAGACTTTAGACAATACATTTGTGCACAGGTAAATAACGACTGCACTGATATTTTTTAGTATTCATTTTTGAAGACTTCGACTGTTTAACTACCTACTAACATTAACATGTACACCGGTATACTTAAACACCGCGCATTCCCTACATTACATCCAATAAGTATTATTTGCAGCATGTATAATATGAACTATGAACAATATAATTTATTGGTGGAGCGGATGCTAAAATTACACTCACACAATTCTTATGCATTACATTTAGTACATTGTTTACACTTTTGAATTTTCACTCAGTAGGACAGAATTGAAACAATTCAACCACCAATTCCACTTTGTTAGCGAAATATTTTTAACTCAGCAAAGTAGCACAATATAATTACATATACGTAAATGGTGCAGTTCAAGAACATATTATTTTAACGCTGCAGTGTAGTATAATGGTTTCATTGCTTCCATTAGCTGGGTGATGGGTAATAAAAGTAATAATTAACTTGCCTCTATACACCTTACATGTAATCTAATCTTTATTGATACGGTTCGTTTAGTCTGTGAATGAGTGATGGAGTGATTGTTACCTAAGTTTTATGATGTGAATGTTTGAATGTTGAATTTAGCCGAATGTATAGTTATTCTAGTTGTAATACAAGACAATAGTTTCATTTTATAATGAGAGTGTGATGCACACATTGACACATTAGTAAAATAACTAAAAATGTTAGGATATTTGTTGGTCTAGTGATGGTTTTACGTTTTATTGATACTATAATGGGTTAAACTCTTTTTATATGCCTTAAGACCCATACCCATGATGATGATGAGGAATGGAATGATGGGCCCATACACTCAATCCTTCCTTCGTATCGAGTTACACAAAAGGCGTACTAGGACGCTGGTACAGTCCAAACGAATCTCTTTGGGTCTCATCTCTCATGTGCGTGTGGTGTGCAGTCACAATCAGAAGTCAGATAGGGAGAGAGCCTCCTTGGGCTGGCTATGGCTAATTGGGCTTATGAGTTCGACCCTCCTATTTGAGAAGCTGAGCCGGGTACATACCATGTGGCGGAAATGAATGACCTGTGGCTCTAAGCAGACCTGTTCTTGGTGCTGACCAATTGACCTGACTGTCCTGTTACTTTTGAGAGGGGGGACGAGAAAGAAAGGGACTTTAATTTTTGGTGGGAAGGGGTGGGTGAGGGTTTTTCGACGGCCAGTTTAAGAAAGAAAGGAACCATGCATTCTGGTGGATTTTCGATCATGAGGATGACTTGACTTTGTGGGGGACAAACAATCGGCCCAGGTTGGCTTGACATGACATGTCATAAGAAAAAAGAGGCAAAGCGAGGGAAGTCGAGGCAATTTGAGGAGATCTGAATGAGATTCGGCCGTGTAAAGATGTCATGATGATGATGACTCGGTCGATCGTCGTTGGTCTCGGCTATGCGTTACCGTTCATCCACGTTCCCAATTTGTCCGTTCGATTGCTTATTGTGTTCCTCTCTTGTCTGGGGAAGGTAAACTATTGTCCACTAATGTAAAAACAACTCAACCAAAAAATACAACACTTTCTGTCTTTTCCGAAATTGCAATGTTAAACTATTTTGTCATTGCCATCCAATAACACACTCTTGCATCAGCTGACAACTTGGCCCATTTCTGTTTCTTAATTGCCACTTTTATGTAACATTTTTACTGGAAAGATTTTCGTGGGTTCAAGCTGTGATTGTCATCTGATGTAAAGCGTGTGATTTGTGTCAACCTTCCTTGCATACCATTTCTGTTTTTGTCCATCTTTAATGTGACCTAAGAAGTGAACGGACAACGAAAAGGCTGGCGAGTTGCCTTGAACGAGAGGTCGATTGTCATGGGCCAGGAAAGATGAGGATGAACCGATTGTTGCACATTTGAACGAAGCGCTTGACATTCTACTACTTGAGTCCAACTGAGGGTGCTAATACGTTTAAACTAAAATAAGAAGGATCTATCGTTTACCTACTGCCAATGTAGATATGAATGAATACCTAACTGCGATTGCTACAACGACTCGTATACCACTCCGGGCCACTCTCGCCTATGCCTAATTCTGTGTATTTTGAAGATACATACTAAAATGTTAGGGATGTCCTTCCCTGATCGCTTTTAAATTCCTCTTATTCTTCCTTCCTTCTCATCCTAACTCCTTTTGCCCGTATTTTACAAAAGTAGATTTAATTATGAATGAATATTATTGATGTTATAACTGTCAGATGTTACATAATGTTAGTTGTACCCTTGTAAAGTTGTTAATACTGTGTTATCTGCATGCAGATACGCTTTAATAGGATAGTTGTTTCCCTACCCAATTTAAAGTTCTTAATTTTCAATGCCAAATTTATTTTGTTCTATGAAGGATTTGAAAGATTATATGAGACAAGCTGGAGAAGTAACATATGCAGATGCTCACAAACAGCGACGCAACGAAGGGTAAGAGTACAACTAAATATTTTTAATTTTCATGACGGTTTGTTTTAGTTGACACTTCTAACTTTTGTTTTTCTTATTACAGTGTAGTAGAATTTGCCAGTTATTCGGACTTAAAAGCTGCCCTGGAGAAACTCGATGACACCGAGTTGAATGGTCGTCGTGTCCGTTTAGTTGAAGATCGTGGACGTGGCAGAGGATCTCGGCGTTCCAGGAGTTCGTCTCGGTCTCGCTCACGCTCCAGGTCCAAGTCTCGTAGCCGATCACGTAGACGTGACTCACGTTCAAGGTAATAAATGTTGAAATTAATTATTTAGTGTTCGCTCTCATTCAGTTTTATATCTGTGATTGTTATATCTTTGTAACTTTTTGGTTTGGGTATGAGAAAACTGTTTCCCAAAGTTGAAAGTGTGCTGAACAGTTTGCGTCGTATGTATAATGTCGCCTCATTTACAAATTGTGTACTATTTATGCCTACTAAAATGGAATGAACGCTTTTAGAGTTATTACAAAAGTTAAGTCTCGTTTTGATTGCTTATTGTAGGTCTAAGAGCAAGTCCAAGTCAAGGAGCAAAAGCCGGTCTAAATCTCGATCTAAGTCTCGCTCTCGCTCCAAGTAAGTAGAGGTTTGAAAGCCTGTAAAACTTAGACTTAATACCTAGCTGTCAATATAATCGTACACTTCCGTTGTCTACTTGTAAACACACGCGTGCTTGTTATGATTTCTGTTATGATGATTATAATCTTTCGGGTCTGACGGTTCTGATGACCTATGTATTATCCCAACGTGTGCTGAGCATTCATTATAACAAGCATGTTCTGATTTTGTGCATTCAAGAGCTAAATACTTTCACTAGGTAGTTTACTTATTAGCACCAGATTTTTAAAAGTTTTTAATATTTTCAGGTCTAGAGACTCACGAGAAAAGTCAAAGTCTCGGTCTCCTGTTAAAATCAAGAAGGAATCCAAATCTAAATCTAGATCACGCTCCCGTTCACGATCAAAGTCTAGGTAAGGAACAAAGCGCTTGATACTCTTAACATACTTCTAGTATACGTAGTTATAATTGCCATGATGTTTTACCATCTTTCGGGTCTGAAGAATGATGACACTTTTTTTCGCTGAGCAATTTAATTCTACTTTAATCAACTATCTCTTTTTTGGTGTATTATTTTTTATGATATAGAATTCTTCGGCAAATACCCATGGTTTACTAATAATTTTGAATTTTTGCAGGGACAAAAGCCGTTCCAGAAGTGTAAGTAAAGACCGCCGCGACCGTGATTCCAGAAGCCGTTCAAAGTCCGTTGAAAAGAACGGCGAACGATCTCCAGACCGTGACACCAAGGATGATGATGCTGATGATTGAATTAAGTTATATTGAATCGGTTTTTATTACAGGAAAATCAAATTATTCTACAAATGTATATATAGACTACAGACTTTTAGGTCTTAAACTAAGTCTTCTTCCGAATGACTTTTCCGTTACTTTGATTTACCAATACAAATTATTCACTCAAAACGTGGTTCTTATTTGTTATGCCTATGTTTATTATTAATAAATTGATAATCAAAATCTCACTTTTTTGTTTACGTGTCTTCATTTTAAATGTACATTTCTTCTTTTTATTTGCACATTTATAAGTTAAGTTACACTTTGGTTAAACTGCAATTTCTTTAGTAATTAATTAGGCAGTGTGTTCATTCATATTCTTATGCAGTGACGATGCAGATTAAGTAAAAATATTAGGAATGCAAAATGTGTCAAAATTGTACATACCTACATGTATTACCTAATTATAATGCCATAATTACGATAATAATTATCTACTAATTATAGGTATTTCCTAATAGAACGAATGCAAAAAATGACTGGAATTTTGAGTGAATCATGCTCTTGTACATTCTGGTTTTGAGTCAATAAAAGTCATCCGCATAAATGAATTGAAAATGTTGCAAAACAACACATTTTCCTACATACCTCTAGGTATGCACAATTTGCGCAGTGTACAGTAGCCATGATATTTCAACTGATTCTATGTATTACTCTTGCATCGGTGCATCTGCTGCTGTGAGGATTACGATTGATTGAATAGATTTTCTTGTCTTGAGCCATGACTTGAGTATTCCGCAAGTATACATTACTTATATAAATGATGCTGAAACATATTTAATATACCTACGTACGTAGCTACATAGGTTTACTTGGTTTAGTACATTGAAGTGAAAGTAACTTTACATTGCACACAATACAATTGTAATGGGTTGTGTTGTGGATAGATTCGCATTCATTCTTTTCGTTTTTGTATTCGCACCGTGTACGTACGTGCGTCAACGTCCTTGCTTGACTTTGTACCCAAAGCGAGCATCCCTTATTGGATCCTGATTCTATATACATACACAATACTTGAATTACTTACCACGTTATACATTCAGTCTTAGTCTTACTGCTCCGAATCGGAGTGTCAGTGTACTCTCGCTACAGTATGCAACCCTACTTTAGCAACCCAAGCTACGAACACGAAATACTGCTGTGCAGCCGGTTATGCGAGCATTCTTTTTCAACCTCAACCTACCAATACCCGCACCACTTCTGTTACTGCACTAACTAAGTGCATAATATTGGTAAAGGACGATACCCATGGAGAAACTACAGAGCAGGGAATCCAACTCCAACCCTAGTAGTTCATAGTGGTGCAACTTCTTGGAATTATATTTCCACGAGTTATACTTAGGTATATTATTATACTAACGCATAGCAGAGGAAAGGGATATTTTATGTTGGACCCGTACGAAACAAACTATAGACCATGATGATATTACGAAGTAAACTGCTTGAGAGACGTAATGCATCGTTTGAGTTGCTTTATGTATCTCTGTCTCTATAATAATATATGAACGTGCATTTCTATATCAGGATCGGGAGCTTCCTTTCTGATCAGGGCATCACTTTGCAGCATCGGCATATGACATTGCATTGCAATGCATTTGAAAACTACAATGTATGTAGTATAAAGTATATTATTGCATCCAATGTAAAGGCATTATATCTTAAGCACTGTGTATTATTCTTCTTCCCTTTTGCTGTGCTTTACTTTAACTTTACCCTCTTATTCTCTGCTTCATATTGTCTGCACTTACGACTGTATAGTTTGTCTCGTGTGGTTCGCCCGCGTCTCAGTCTCAGTTCTCTTTTACCATAATCATTTTCTCTCTATATCTTTGGAGGACTTTGTGTGGCCTGTAATAGTAGTCGTCGGAAAGAGACAAGCAAAAACTAAAGTCAACGTGTGCATGTATAAGGAAGGCAAAGTACATAAAGTAGAGACATAAATTCTATATAGATTTACTTTTAGCCATGCTTTGACTGCATGAGTCATCCACTCATTCTTGATATGAATACGGCGTCGGCGACGACTACGAACTGTGTGTGTGAGACACAGTAAGTGAGTACCTTTTCATATCAAAGTGCGTTTGTTTGATAGTGATATTGCAGTACACACGCTAAAGTTGAAGACACACACATCCCACAGCAATAGAAGAAGCAGGGAGCGAGTGGAGTCATACTCATAGCCTAATAACACTTAAACATACTGTGTGAACTCCCTGAGAGAACACACGTACACAAAACAACGCACCGAGATATACAAAAACATTTTACGTGTACATTCACAGAGAAAAGTAAAGTCGAGCAATTTCATTGCTACCATTGCGTTAGATTCGTACGGACATGAACTGGTTGGTGTATTGTATATATATGTACAGTTTACACTACAAAAGCTACTGGAACCTGGAACACTAAAAGAATAACACCCACTAGCCTCGTGTTGGTCTTCCACCACCACTATCTCCTCTATTATTGACTAATTCATTATTTAATCCAAAGTGTCGTCTCACAATCGTCCATGTAACCAATAGACGTACATTGCATACATAGAATAGAAATAAAATATAGCGAGACACAGAGACAGAGAGAGAGGGAATAAGTATTGCACTCACTCGGGTGATCGTGTACTGTTGAGTCGTGATGTGCGTTCTCACTTACAACTTACCTCTCCCATTTAATAGTGCATGTGCATTAGAGTGTCTGTATTATACAATGGTCTACAACAACATGGACAATATCCAGTCGTAAGTTAAGTGACACGGACAAGTTCAATAGCAGTGTTGCTAACCCGCTAAGTGTGTGTTTGTGTCTTTGTCTCCCTTTGAACTGCTGTACTAGTATACTGGACAGTGAGCTACATAGATTTTATAGTGTAGTTATTATATTTCACAAAACCACACACAGAAGACAAGTTTTATACGCATACACATTTGTTGTTGCTGTTACTTTTGTTGTGTACAGACTACATCTTCAAATTCTCATAACTCAAACAAACAAATACAGTGTGTAAAGCTACGATAAATTAACATACCTGTTTTCTCAGTCTAGTCTCACTGTTCTCTTTACGATGCGTTTTCAAACAGCAAGTAAGTAGAATGGATATATTATTATCATTGAAGTGAAGCAAATGCGAATGATGTGTGTATTGAACATTTGATTGTGTACAAATAATAAAATACAAAGTTCTACTTATTTACTTTCTTATTAGGACGTTGGTAGACAGGAGACGTGTATAATCATTCCAAGAACACCTTCATACCTAAGAACTCTGAGCTTCGTCATCATTCTCACTTCGTCATCCATCCCTCATTTTTTTGCTACTCACACTCTCTTGTTTGCACACAGCCAAGAGTTCTCTCAGTCCGCTCACTTACCTTTTGCAATTGTACACTGCACCTCACATAGAGCAGCAGACAAGACAAGTCAGTGAAGTATAAGGCAATGCACAGCAAGGCTAGTTGAAAGATTTATACAAAGACAGACGTCTGTGCATGCTCTGGCAGAATATTATAAGGAGTGAGAACGTAGGGAGCATAATATTTCAAATGCAAATGTAAATTATTTGCAAACCTTTGTGGCAACCACTCCGAGTTGAACTGGACGTGTTACCTTTACGTTCAAAGTTGTTCGCATATTATACCTACACGCTCAGGTAAATTGTATTTGCTACGTTTGCACGAACGAAATAGTTGCTTTGTATAGTGCAAGTCCAGCAATCCAGTCCCTCTCTTAGTTGTTTTCATGAATTTGAGACGTGAACATATAAACCAGAGGTTTGGATATTACTAAGTACTAGTTGATGTTACGTATACGACATACTTCATGTTCATACTAGGAGTGGACTAAAGTGCATCGAAGTCACAATCTGTCTTTGGAATACACCTTGATCTATAAAGATAACATTTGTGCTAATAAACAAGCATTGCTTAATCCTTGGTTGCATCTGTCTGGATATATCCTGGAGATTGATTGAAGCGCAGATGTATTTCTTGCGCTAATCCATTAAGTGTCAAGATAAATTATTAAAGTGCTAATAAAATATAAAATACCAAGGAAATATTTGCAAAAACTCTACATTAAGAATCTACACATTTTTTGTAAGTTGTTCTGGAGGTAATCTTTTACATATCTGTGCAAGACATGTGTAGAAAGTAGAATGTAGTTGTATACTAGTAAAGCTGCATTTGATGATAGAAGAATCTCATCGTGAGCAAGCATTAAATTTAATGTGCAGTGTTTTTTCTCGGAGTTTGATGGTCAAGACTTGTGGATTGAATGAGGCACATGTGTTTTCCTTGCAGTTCCATTATGTCATTTAATTCCTGCATGAGCCGTGTGGTGTGATGTGATTCAATACTATTTTGATTGCAGTTCTATGTAGTGTAATCTTAAAGAACTGTGCAGTTGTGCACACTCAGCCAATGTGTTTATATCCGTGTTAGCATTTACGGTAGCTGTGGTGCCTCTAGTTCTACGATTGCTACATCGTCGCTATCAGTTATGATTATACCATACATGATGAGATGATGACTCTTAGTATTTTATGACTTCTTTTGGCTGTTGCATTTTGCACAAGATTAAGAATTTATGCTCGTAGAGAAAAAATTTATTACTTTAATATTCAGATATTAACTGAAATTAACTACAGCTACTGATAAAACATTGTAATATTTGTGGTGATGCGATGGTAAAGTTTCAATGTGAATGTCACGTCTTGTCTTGTGTTTCTATTCATAACATCTGAAGGATTTTAAAATTAATTACTAATTGCAAATACGACAAACTGCCTGACCATTTTTATATTCAGAAGAAACAAGCATTCACCTTCAGTGTCCCTCGATTTGCAGTTGAATTATCTACATGCATATGTGAAAAAATGTATTTGTAGCCTAACCTACCTAGGCCTAGGAGCTGTCATCAAAGCATATAAAACGTATACGTGTTTGTGTGTGTAAGCGGAGTGACTTGACAGTCTTTTTGTTCAGCAAAAGTCAACAGAAAACTAGTACTGTACTTGCAACTCACGAATTATAAAGGAAATGAATACAGCAAAGTTAATCCTCTGAGTTTCATGTAGACTAAACGTTTCGAGATTTATCTAAAGCCATTCTGAGAAGAAACATTTTCTGACTGAGTTGTTTTCAAAGGGCTGAATCATATTTGCGAATTACATATAAATACATACCTGTGTCTTTGTGTCTTACCTTCTACGTCTACCGCTTATACATACTACAAGTTTTAATACCTTTAAGACTTTCAACGTTACATACAACTCTGTTAATCCTTGGAGACGCCAGACGCAGTTATGACAGAACATGGCATAAATTACCAACGAGACATACACATCCCCGATCTGTACACCCAAACATGAGTGCGTTGTTCTTTCTAAGGTAAATTTCCGTAACATAGTTTCTCTATATGTTAAGCAACTTGAAATGGTAATCTATTTGTAAATACTCATTACAGGGATTGTGCTTACACTTACACTAAAGGAAAGCAGCAAATTCGAATAGAATTAATCTGTGTAGGTACATATATAGTACTTACATAACATTCAGGTACTTGCACAATGCAAACATTAGGCTGATTTCAGGAGATGCTATGTTAATGTGTTGAAGTAGGAGTCAGGTACCTTAATATCTTGGCAAAGTTTGCAGGCAAATTGCAAGTGTATTAGTCATATAATGGGTTTAGCGTTACATGGCAATTTTCTGTAAATGGACAAGTAATGGAATGGAGTGTAGCGTGTAATTGGCATTTGCAAGTTTGTACCTTCGCTATTCCAACAAAGACTTTTCAGTTTGGCCACATTACGCTACATTAATCACGGACACGGATGGATCTGTTTGTTTTGAGGGATGAATCATATTTCACGCTTCATTTCTTGCTCCATTCCTCACAGGTACCTATAAAACAGAAAATGATAACAGGCTGCACTTAACGAAAGGAGTGAACATTCAGAAATAAGAGATGCCTAGGAGCGAATAATTCGATGTTTATTTACTTTATATTGTACATTTCGCTTGTATTCTTATCAGTAGGAATATTACAACGCTTACATAAAAATGAATTGAATACATAATACAATTTCCTACGCCCAAACGCCTAATACTAATTACCACTTTGTAATTTGACCAAACATTGTTTACGGTTAATTTTCATAATGAACATTTCTAATAAGTAGTGTATACAGCCTTAACTGAATTGAAAAGGGAATCAGTAAATATATACAACATGCAATTGCTAATTTTGTCGCTAATTAAATGTAGGTGTAATGAATGCATGCATGAAACTTACTTGTCTTGATAGGAAATCGATGTGCATTGGGTGTGTGGTTTTCACTTGCAAGTTTTGTTCTACATAATGTGTTCATAATTTTTTATGTATTTAGCGCATTTAATCGTAATTTTATACACAATCGGACCGTAAAGAATTAATGTACCTGTATTTTGATTACATGACTTTTGCATTAGGATGTGGTACATGAGTTTAGGTGTATACATCCCGTGTAAACATTTTCATATACCTAATGTACATAATGTTATAATAATGTGGACATAGCTACTGGTATTTATTTCATTATATAATTGTATAATCTCTTCTCGTAATTAGTTTACGCTTATGGTTTTGCTATGCATTGTGTAACATTACACAGATATTCATATCTACAGAAATTCACTCTCACTTTCGAATGCATGGTTAGATTAGAAATTGAGTGTTTATTACAGAACCCAGAAGAATAGAGGTAGAAGTTGAGAAAATCTTCTTGGCAGTCATTAGGCTATCATCTCATTATGAATCCTCCACACAACTTGGTATCGTGGTGGAGAAATCACGAGCAAACATGCACGCCCGTACTCACAACAGTAGTTATTACTGACTTCGGCTTTTTGGGCTCCCAAAATCATAGCTTATGACTATGAATATTAATTAGCATCATTGCTACTGTGCTGCGAGGTTAGAAATGAGCTAGTTAAGTGTGATGGGTGTCTACAGCTTCTCTATACCACGCAAAAAGCTAAAAGACGAATAATAGGAAATGTTACATGCATAGAACATTTACTTATGTAAAGTCTTGGAAGAAATCCCTTATTATTACATGTAAATTATCAATGTGAGGATTTACACGTTACAGTGCTTTCATATCATTCTCTATTAACGAGGTATGTTATGTGATGGGACTTATAATGCTATGCAATTCTATAATGTGGTATTAATGCATACATAACTAGTAGACCGTACCGGATATGTTATAAGTAGGTTGTGGCACTCTGTATAGGACAAGAGAACTCCTGCGTGAGATAAGATTAAATTAATGACAGTGAGATTATTATAGTGCAGGAGTGAAGTGAACATATATTTTGTGTGTGTACATGCAGTGTATGCTGTAGACAAACTTGGTGAAAATAAATGTAAAGCCAAAGGGAAACTCCAGAGTGGAGTCTCTTGATAATGTATTGGTAATTTAAATTCAAGTTCATTTGCGAGGGTGCAGTGAGCATTATAATATTGAATTCAAGTTCAATTCAATGCAGCTCTTTCCTGTGTAAGTAATGAAACACACCACGCACTCCTTCAAGTCTCTAAGATCCCTTAAAGGAAAACCTGTCTGGAAAGCTGCTAGTGGAACTAATTGGTCTTTTGTTTTATAGCTACGACGAAGGCTTTGGTTTGCTACTGTATTGTAGAATATTAGTGGACTTGAGTGCAAGTTCAACTCAAACTACCTATTTAGTATTTCACAGACGTAAATAAACCAAATCATGCCGTGCCCCTTCCAGATTTTACTTTTTTTAGTGTACAAAGGACTTCCTGAGTTAAGTTTATTTGATTTTCAATTTTATGGCTTAAGCTTTAACATTCTCCTTTTCTATACGTCTTCTACAGAATAGTTAGCTCCGGAAGGGAACAGTTGAATGGAGCTTACTATTTCTTATTTTTTTACACAACATATGGTGGGTAAGGTGGATGGAAGAAGAGAGTCCACGTTGAGAGAGTGATACGCTCTAGAACGTAACTCCCTAGTCATTTTGTGTGTAGGCCGGTGATAACGAAAATACAAGCAAAAAATTAAAATTAAAACGATGAGATGAACTGTGTGTTCATGTGTGCAGAGTCCTTTTCCATTGTCATTACTAATACTGCAGTTGTCTCTGTCTCAGTCTCCCTTTTGGCTGACTGTATTTTTTAAGCTGGGTAGAAAAGACAACGCCATACCATCATCATCATCAAAGTAAAAGTAAATTAAAGCTCTCCGACGGTGTGTTTTAATGCATTAGTTATGCCAGTACCACCCACTACCTCTCTGAGCGTTCAAATATCAGTAGAGAAACTTTCAGCTTTGATTTTTTAGTAATTCATTTGATTTCTTTCTCCCTACGCGATGCCATTTCATGTCATGTCATGACATCTCCGTCCGTTGCATTACAGACTTTGAACTTAACAATTACTTGGCATAAAACAACACAAGGCAAGTCTTATTCTCATGTGGTGCAATGTTGCATTGTCAGCCTCATCTAAACTGAACTCACATAATGAATGCCTATAATAGACTTATAATGATAAGTCATACGTACACTATCATTTAGGTATAGGGAGCACACAGGTATATTTCTCACACAGACACACAATCATCCTCCACTTTTGCTTTCTGTTCTGTTAGAGTTTTTTGCTTTTCCGTTCCCACGAGCCACGCTGAAAAAAACAATCACAAAACAGAACGTAATACTACTACGCTACAAGTAAGTACCGCACTAGACAAACCATAGCCAGTCCAAGTCGGACATTTCTTGTACAAAATAGGCTTGGCATTGTATTGTGATTTGGTTATTTGCATGTGGTAATGTGATATTTAATGCTCCTAACAGGGGATGAGGATAAGATGAGGTGTTTCTTTGTGTAAAGAGCTTGTGCAGTAATAGATTACATAATGAAGGTGTAGCTTATTAAGTATTAAAGTAAAGTTTGAGTTAACTAAAATGTATACTTATGTAATATCTCGATGTATATTATGCGTGTTTTTGTGTGTGTGTCTCTCTCTTTGCAATCGTGTGGTGTATCTTATTGTTGTTCGCAAAGTGTTTTCTGTATAAGCATGCAATACATAATATAATAATATATTATGCTCTTGTGATTGTTGCATGGGAAATCGTAATACATGTACGTGGGTTGGCGTACTTGTTACTTAACACAGTTTAGTAGAAGATATTGAATGCAATTTAATTTATGTCACTGGAACCGAAGACGATGCTTGTTTTTTATTTGAAGTTCTCTTCACTCTCTCTCTCTCAAGACCTTTTAAAGAAATCGCGTTAATCTTTACTTTCCTTTGTTGTTTATTTTCCCGTGGAAAAGGAGACACCAAATAAAGTACTCGCTCAGACAATGAGACTCAGAAGCAGAACAAAATAGAATAAAGTACATTCGTATTTCATTCGGCTCATTTCCTAACTTTTTACACGACAGTTGTTTGACACCTTGCTTTAACTTGACAGGTTTACGTATCCTGTTCTTCTCCTCCTCTGACGTTTTTTGGATTTCATGGAGGGAATATCTGGATACATAAATCTATGTATGGCAGATGGGAATATTATTCAATGCTTTTTTCACTGCCAATAAATAAAACATGAGTTGTGATTCAAATAACTATGTGTACACATTTTTATGGAAAGTTGTGACGGAGGAGAAAAAAGTAAGAAGGATATTGAAAAATCAAATTGCTTCGCTCGTGTCACTGACACTAAAAACGACGACTTGACAAAGGAATGGCGAATGCTTCACCATACTGACCACTCGAGGTCATCCATTGACTCTTACACGATTTAAAAATTTAGCTAAATACTAGCTACACTAGAAATTCATTAGTGGCTATCGTATTATTGTATAGGAGCAATTTTCCAATGAAAGAAAAGCTAAGCAACCGTGTTACTGAATAATGGAGCGGTGCGGTGTGGTGTGTGCTGTGTGTGTATACAATTAAAGTAATTAGACTGCCTACTTAATATGCAGCGTTACTTTTTTCACTTGTCCATGAGAAATTGAGATAGTTAAACCAAACATTTTTTCTGCCAGTTAACAATAGTCTATAATCGAGTAGAACAACTGTTTCCAGCGAACAGTAGGATGTAGATACAATGATACAAGTATCATTAATTCAGAATTGTGCAAATACTATTAATCTATTCTACTACTATGATTCCATTTCTATTTCATAACACTTCTACACACATCATACGACATACACATGAGAAACTGTTTTTTGATGCAAATAAATAACTAGTTACTTAAGTGAGACTTTTGCACATGTCATTTCCTTTTCAATGGACACAGCAGCACACGTGCAAGAAAAACTGTAAGAAAGGTGAAATGTGTTCTTGGTGAATTTTACTACAATTCTAGTTTACTACTATTATAATATATGGCAAAATACACGATCTACTTAAACTTAATATCTCAGTCATTAGAGCATTTAAAAATGTAAAACTAGTTAGAGACTGGGAAAAGGAGTGGAGTGGATGTGTATATGTTATGGACAACCAGTCCATAATTCGCTGAGAGTTTTTCCTTCATGACTATTATAGTTTCAGGAGAATTCTCATATTATTCAGTCCATCTGATTCACATATTACGATGAAGATATACATAGGTATACTTATGTATATTAACCAACCTAGATGATTATCGTTGCTTTTCTCTGTGTCGCTGTTCTGTTGCTCCCGATGTATATCTACAAGCATGCTAAGCAACTGAAAATTTAAATATATTACGCACATACATACATCAGCTGCAGTGTGTTTCTTAATACTTCTTACAGTTTATCGCCCCCAGTTCAGTCCAGTTTGCTTGTACACACGTATATTAAATATATTATTCTAGTTTATACGTATGTAATCTTCCAGCATCATCAGTAGATACTCTATCAGCATAAAAGAGGCAAATGTTATTAAGTATACATCTGCGTGTATAAGTCGTAAAATAAAGTAACATTACCATTACATTAGTTGAAGCATTACCCACACGTACTTTTATGGAAGCACACTTTTTAGTTTAATATGTAAGTACATCATAAAATACCATTTATTATTTAATCGTCTCTCCACATTATGTTTTGCTTGTAAATGTGTTGCACAATGCAATGCATTACATTCTACATTATATTTACAGTGCAATACATTACACACGAGATTTACTCTTAGAGGTGTATTACAGTGTGGTATGGTGCTATACGAGTATATTCCTCCAACTGCAGTTTATCGTATAATTTAGTCGTATAATACGACTAAACTGCAGTTGGGATACATTTTTATGTGTAAGTACTTAATACATGGTACTTATATAGTAAAAGATAATCCGTTGTTGTGTAGAGCAGTGGGAGATGCAGCATCTGAGTCGACTAATCAGTAATAAAAATTCTTCTTTGATCGGCAAAAGGCAAAGTGGAATGTGGCAAAGGGGAATGAGCTCAATAATGTTTGTACCTTGTCTGTAGCGAAGATTTAGCTTCGCGCTGATGCTTTTACTTTATGGATTCGTTGTCGTGATTATTATTATATTTGGATGTCGGCCTCGGCTTGCCATTGACTTTGACTTTTTCTACCACAGTGACAAGACAAGACAAGCATTCTGGAATGGACTTAGAATGGCATTCATAACTTAACAACATTAGCCATATATTACTCAATCTTGATGGCTTCAATAGTCAGCTTTCCTATATCCAACTTATTCTGCTCCAACTCCAGCCATGTGTTCATGTCTCAGTCCTCGCTTACTATTCACTTTCTGTCGCTGTCTCAACCATGTAATGTTGCTTTGTTTTATGTAATGATAATATAGGAGTACTTGTTTCAATACGAGACATCGCCAAGTGTTTGCAAGACTCTGTGTTGGTTGTATGTGTTGTATAAGATTACTAGTGTAAGAGTTTTCTTTTCTACGCCCATTTTGTGCTGCTACATTAGTAATGGTAGAGCTAAAGTCTGTATACAGATAGTATATACCCACATAGTTCTCGTGTATTCCGGTTTAATAAGTAAAAGTGCTCTTTGTATACACATTATACGCTATGTTGTAATATTGTGTGGCATGCTTTCGGTTTCGAGATGTGCAACGTAAACCAAACCAATACAAGTAAATACTTTGTAACGATGTAAGCGTCTTGGCTTGTGTATTTTGGTGAACTTGTTTTTGCTCCAGAGCACGTGTTGACTTGAGAGTTTGAGAGATAATCATTCATGAATAAACACCATAGTTCCATTAATATAAGTTGATAATGGCTATACTACACATTAGGATTATTAATACTATCTTAATATTGAGCTAGTTAGATTTTACGATGAATACATGCTGGCTATACATACGTAAAATACATTTGTAGTTATTCGGTTTGCATAATATTTTGTATAGCTTGTCAGTTTCTTTTATATACACTTTCAACGAATTCTTACGTTGATAAAAGAGCCAACAAATCACATTCATATTAATACCAGCACAGCACTACGAATAGAAAATTAATGTATGGATCTTTACAAGTATTATTGTAATGTAGTTGGTAGCTCAATTGGTATTATATTTAGGACTATGTATAGTTTTACTTGTGCAATCTTGAATTTGAGTTTGAAAATTATTTAATACCTGAACATTTGGTATTTATTAGAAACCTATTTTATAAATTTGTAAATTTAAATCTACCTTGTAATTAATAGGCAGTAGGTACTGTAATAAACCAACAATGAAAGTAAGATACAATTACCTAATTTTCCCAAAACATGTTATCGATTTGGATTTGCTGTGCCTACTTACTCTATACACCCTAACTATAGTAAATGAATAGAAGAAATGCCAAAGTCAGGTTCATTAATAAAGCATACTCACCATTTACGATTATAGTACACGTACAATATTATACAAGCCAGTTTTTTTATCTGCCTGCAGGAGCCTCTCCACTGGCAAACATAATATTAATGATGTAATGTAGCCTTGCGAAAGGTTTGTTAACAGACGTGACAAACTTATTTTTATTTTTATGAAGCAAATAAAAATGCAAACAAGAAGTGTTTACCTTTACTTATGTGTTCATTAGTAAGGTCTTAAGAGGCGAATGTTTGTCCTGTGTGTATAAAAGGTACAAATAATGACATGTTTTGTTGCTTGTAATTTTTGTAGTAAATGGATACAAGGATTTTGAATGTTCTACTCCTTTAATGATATGCAATATTCCAGTTTTACAGAGAGTCATGTGCATTGTTTATATTAGTGAGGTTCAAGCATGAGTCAAAATAGTGTCTTTTTATAGTTTGATATAATACAACCTACACATTGGTAGTATGAAATATACCTTAAAGGTGTGTTTCATACTGAATTATATTCTTCATTAAACTTGCAGATTTTTTGCTAATATTTCAAGATGTTTGTATTAACATAAACTTGGAAATTCATTATTAAATACCTAAAGAAGAGGGGAATGTGATGTTTATAAAGAGTATGTGTGCATAGTATATAGTGAGGATTGTATCGAGTGTCAACGTCAGGGCGCATTATGTGAAGCGAAGAAGAGCAATGTTGGGCAAGAAGAGAAACAAGCGATGAGGAACTAAGCCTGGGCTTAGAAGGTAGTAAAGTATCGGAAAGAGACGGTAACGGTGAGCACTTGTAGATCTTCCCAAAGTTTGAGCTGACAGTCAATCTAATCTGAAAGCCCATTGAGCATTGAATGTTCAAGTGAGTTTGCTTATGCAAATTTACATGTCTTTGTTGAAATATAGAATTGAAATGAATTGAGTCAGTGAGTGGTTTAACTCTAGCTGGAGACTTATACTCAAATACTCGAACACACAGCTTTCTCATATTAAATAATATCCAGAATGAGTCAGTCTGTCAGTCAAGTCAATAAGTCAGAAGTCACTAAGCGTTTGCTTAAACTTGGGAGAGTTGAGAGTTGGGGAATGGTGGTAGTAAGTAAGTAGTAAGTAGCAAGTGGTCTCACCATCTCACCAAGAACAGATTAAATTGTACTAGATCATAATAGAAAGCACAGAGAGTGATGCCTAAATCCATACAAAGACTATGATTGATTCGTGCAGAAGGAGGATCCAAAGAAAGGGTTGCTTCCTGCGGATTACAAAAATGAAAATGGATTGACAGAAGACGAGAAGGGATGATTACAACTGAGACTCAAGTTGGCTTGGCGCCTTTTGTGACAGGAACAGGGTGCACCACTACGAGTTGAAACATTATACCATTTATATTAAAACACATGCACACTAAACATAAACGAATTAAAATATTTTAGCTAACAATAAGTGTGATTGTTATTACTATTCATGTTTGGCTTCCCTTGCTGCAGTATACTTCATTCATAAAGCAATGCATACAGTCCTCCCAAACAAATACAGTTAAAAGTTAAGGACGGAGGATGAGTAATGCTCCTTACGATACCAAAGTGATGTAATGGGGATTCTCAAGTACCTTCTTGTCTTCCTACGTGTTAAAAGTATATGTTGCTAGTTTTCATCTTTTGTATGTGTAAATGTATACAGACAAGTTTATACAATACTATACAAAGTACTTAAGTATGTGTATAGTGTATAGAATTATGCAGCATTCTGAATTTAACATAGATTTGAGAAGGGGGAGGATTTTGTACATTCATACATGTTAAAATATTATTATTGTTTGATGCTAGAAAATTCCATCCACTCTACATTCTATATGCATAAAACACAGCACATAGCAGTTGTTGGTTGTCTGAACGCATTAAACAATATTTCCACACATACAAAGAGAGACTACTTACTTTGTTGTGTATATGTTGAGGATGTATATCTGAAGAAGTATTGCAATTGCACTCGTATCTTTCTGTAGCCACATATAAGGCTTTGCGGCACTTGTTCTCGCTTGAAAGGACTAATATCTTATTTGAATGTTCGAATGCTTATCCTTACATCTTGCTATGTCCTCTCTTCAGAGTTCTACTGCAAATACACTTCATTACGCCGTGTTTTGAAAACGCATTAAAATATTAGCTTCGGAGTAGCAAACACTTACATTTAGTACTTAGGTAACCCAAGTTTTTTAATGTATTTTACTGCTTTTAAATGCATTCTGAATATAGATATCACCTGTTAAAAGTTTGTGTACATTGAGGATGAGGGTAGAAAAAGTATTTTGTGTGTTTTGGATGTTCGTTTATTCCATTGTGGTGTGGTTGACTACCTCTTTCCAGCTTTCCCCTCTTCCTCCCTTCATATTACTTAGTAAAACATATGATGTCCTTTTTTGGCTCATTTAACTTTAGCTCTCTGGCGGAGCAATAAAAGGAAACCAATTAATTCTGACTTATGGGGAAATAAGAATATAAATGTTATGCACAGTAAGTGAGTGCGTGAGAGAGTGGCTGAGAATTTCATATTCTTTTATTATTGTTTGCATGAGAAGTGCTTGGATTATGAAGTGTTATTGTTGTTGTGTTGTTCTGATTTGTCACTCATTGTCCTAACAGTTTCCCCGCTTTTCTTATACGGAGTTGTAAATTAAATTGTTAACTGTTATATACAAAGGAGACATTAATGGTAATGATAATATTATGTATGCCTTCACATTTACTTAACTCACAGAGTTACACAAAATGCAAAATTCTTATTAAGCAACAGTAGTTCTATATCTGGTGGTAGACAGCCAACAATACTCTTGTACAAAGTACAAATGTGCACCAAGTACCTATGTAATATTATGCTTATACAATAGTCATCTCATCTCATTGTCCTATCTCTTTGGATGCATATACATTTATCTCTTTAAACATACATGTAAACAACCTTATATTGCGTATCATTCTACAGATAGAATGTTGTATATGTATCATAGCAGCATTACACTTTAGTTAATTCTACGAAAGACACTTCTGTAATAATGTTACGTCTGCACGACTTGCTTTGCTGCAAAAGTAAAAGTAGAAGTGACACTCGTTTCTTTAACTATGGCTCTATTCTGTTGCTTTACACTATTCTCCCTTACAAACACAGAGAGCATGCAGCTAGAGTAATACAGTAATAGGAGTAACTTATTTAAAGTTTAACTCTCAAGGAATTCTAGAGAGAGTGGAGTGTATGTGTACAACACAGGAGCTGGAGCATGGAGCTATCATTTGATTTGACTTGTAAATGAGTATTGTCTTCTAAAGATAAGATGAGACTGAGGAGACTTACACTTACGAGTCCAAATGCCAAACAGACACCCAACCAACCTCCTCCGGAGAACTGAGGACTAATATAATGCAACGTAATGTAATATTCACAACAAGAGAAGGAATTCTTCCGGAGCTCAAGAACTGCTAATCTCTTCATGTAATAGACAAATAGACTTTGTCTTCGGCTCCTGGCTAACAATGCATACATTAAAAAACATACATATATTATATGCAATGTTATGCTATGGATTCTATCACTATCATATACTCACAGAGACCTTTACAGTCACAGATATGCTTCCTACAAAAAATGCAATACGACCGGTATATGCTGAATTTGTTCACAAAAAATGAATTTCTACGTGCGTTTGGAGATCTTTTAAATAATGCAACGATGCTTTATGATTCTGCCAATGGTTATTGACAGGTATGGTACACATTTCCAACCATTATTCATATTTTTTGTATATGGACATTATTATAACTCAGTCTCTCAGATTGCAGTGTTTTATAATGAGATTGTATCCTTTTCTTGTTATTAAGGCATTAAAAGCTGAAGGTTAAGTATACATACCTGTGGGTATATATGCGTATGTAAAATGTGCATATGTTTGTGACGTGAGGCAAGGAATTAAATGTTTATAATTTCTGTGGTACAAGCTGTACATTAGGAATACTACTATTAATCAAAGCATTATGAGATTCAGAAATATTTGTTTAGGCAAAGTAATTCAACTGGTCTTGTGTTGTTGTATAGAGAGCAGGTGTAGTGTGTCAGTGGCGACTGGCGTCTACTGCACATACAAACAACAGAACAGACATTGGTTCGTGTAGGTATTAGCTGTGGCATGGTGCATACAGTTTGAGTCTGAAAGTAAAGGACGTGTGGAGAGCTTCTAGTTTTGTTGTGTTATGTATTGCTGTGTTAGGCTGTTGCGTCTGTGTGATGTTGATATGTGAATGTGACGAGAATGCACAGCATTACTTATTCCAGCTCCTTTGGCGTTGTTCGTAAGACTTATTTATCATTCTGGTCTTTCATCTCATCTGTAGGTCTCATTTGAATGCTTGCTTGCTTTATTCAACTCCAAAAGTTGTACACATCTATTAGCATCTATTGTGCATGAAGGTGATAGAATTCTTTACAAGATTTATTGTGATAAATAGCTTTTTGTCTCTTGCATTGGTTTCTTTAGCTGTTTTTTGCGATTTGTAAGATATATGTACCTACATGTAACAAAATTTAATAATGTTATGTAGGCAGCTATATTATTATAATAATTAAGGCAATAATTTGATCTTGTTTGTGTTTTGGATGCAATTATTTACTCCTGAACTCATTGTTGGGCAATATATTAATGTGCAGGTAATTATGACTTTTTATCGACACAAAGAAATGTAACTACATACTCTGGATTGGGTTGTGTATCGGCCTTCATGTGTCTTCTGCTATCAAAATGTTTACAGCTAGTACTATTATTTTTTTCTCACGTTACATTCCAATCTGAACTTGATCTCGTTTACTGCAAACTTGATGTTCATGCGATGTGATTGCAGGTAACAAAAGAGTTATAGTATTGAATTGATTTACTTAACTCTGACTTTAACGATTCACTCCAGTCATATCATTTGTGTAATTCCAAGCGGAAAGTTATGCTATAGGCTTTTGCTGTTTTGTAATTGCAAAATTAATTATGAACATGCCTCGCGGGTGTTATGAAGGTTTTGTAAGCAATAGCTAATGTACAGCAGGCATGAAACACATACCTAGTAAAAATTAGTACCCATTGTTTTGCAAAACCGAAAGCAGTACATAGAATTCGCCATTATTTAGAAACTACAAAAACTAACATTTCTCGGAGAGAAGACATCCAATATCCCATTAGTTTCATTTCGGCGAAAATGGCAGAAACGGAAAAGTAACAATGCAGTGTGTAATGCATAAAATTTGATTCTGATAATTTTTGTAGTAATTTTCAATGGAAAGAGTAGCTATTATTCTATGTTGCCGGCCGAGGAAGCAAATAGTAGTTGTATGTAATGTCTACACAACACAATGTAGCATCGGCATTCTGCACGTGAAAATTTTTAGCCAGAGGAGAAACATTAAGTGCACATTAGTGGGATGGGAATGAAGGGAAACCTCACATTAAATTTTCATTTGGTTCGTTGAAATACATTGCGTGACTAACTATACGAACTAATGTAAGTAACTACTAACTCGGTTCTTTCCATTCCAACTTCACTCTCATATCATGTTTTGTTTCACTGGAAACTATCATACACATTACTTCCACTATTACGTGAGTTTTACCTTCGCCTGTACAACTTGGCCAATCCGTGTATTCTATTTTCTGTCGTCGTCTCATTTCGTATTCAACCAGACAGGTAGTATTCTCTACCTCCACCACAATGCACCGAGTCAAGTCTCACAATAAGCAGAAAAACAACTTTTCTGTGCAAAGAATCTACTTCACTGCATTCACACATATCGAAAAAACTGATTCCTTTTCAGCTATTCCTTTAATATCATGTATAGCATATAAAATGGGTTACTTACAACATAATAATATTTATTATATACATATAGTTATTCTTAAAACATTACAACAAACATAAATATATTCATTATCACTGCCAGTAACGCATAGGTAAGTAGAAATAGAGCCGACCTTTGTGATCTTGACTTGACTTTGGATAAGGTATGAGAATTTATTGGATATGCCCACTGGAAAGAAAAATTAGGGAAGTGATAAATGCTATATAAAATCTAAACGTGTACGTATTTCTGTATAAACACTAAACACACGGGGAATTAAAGCTCATAATATTTTGTGGTGGTGTGAGTGTAGTGGTGGTGTTTGGTTTGGTGTTTGCTGGGAAAAACCTTACATTAAACAGGGAATACAACTCAAATCAGTCGAGCATCAAACGAATATTATTTTATTTGACATGCTACTCTATTTACCTAAAGAATATTCAAGATTGTATCGCTAACTGTAGTGGTTTAAGCAGAAGCGTTGCTTTAATATTACATTCTCGTGTAGCGTTTATTCTGTTTACTGGAAAATTCAGGTCGTCAGTCTTGATCAGGCCATTTCAGGGGCAGGGCCATAAAACTATCAGCACTCGCCTTCCAAACCCACACATTTTACTTTGCAGTTCATATACCTTCACTAGACAATGAAAGCCAGGAGCGAGAAGTGCATTATTAGTGCTGTTCGTGTACTGTGCATATAATGCACACAAAAATACACACTCGCTTAGTTAGTCAAGTAACAGGAAGCGGCGATTCTACAAAAGTCAGTTGGTCAGATTTCGGGCTTTGTTCCCATTCCTTTGGCAAGGCCACGACCAATTTTCAATTATTTAAAGTGGTCTTCTCATCTTGTCTACACACACCAACCACATCACTACTACTCTGTGTTTAGAAAGTGTGCTGTGGGTGTCTTCTTTCTATCTCTGTCTGAGTGTGCAATGTGTGTGCATTAGCAGTTGGCAGATTCGTTTGTGCTTTTTGTGGTTTTTCATGTTTAAGTAATGTAGAGCGGAGTCAAATGTTAAATTGAGAACAGCATTGGTGGTCAACAGGGACCCAAGTGCAAAAGTATATTAATATCCTGTCCAACCAACTAAAGGTCCTTGAGTTACTCAATTACAAGCCTTTGTCGATTTGTTGTAAGTTATAATTTATGTTCTATTCATAATTAATTAGGTAACTGGATAAAGATACCATGCATTGTTAGATGAGATTTTGAACGGTATATCGACATGTGTACTGTAATCACAATACTGTCGTTAAAAGTTGACCTATTCATAAAATCAAAATTGTTTATAAATTGTATTGAGTATATTATATGTTCCTACATATTGTAAATACCTACACATAAATACATACTTTTCTAAGTTACCAATGTTTTTTCAATTTACAGAAACAGTGACATACTTCAACTAAGTCAGCGTCATCCCTTGAATTTGCCATAACTCGGGAACTTTACCCCATGTGGTGGTGCGTCTACTGAGTTTCCTCTGAATGTGTTCCACTCATCCACAAGGAATTTCAATTTTGTCAACACACGCACGCTTAAAATTAACATCAAGCCGTCACAATTTGGTAAGTGCCAGCTTTTCCCTTTCTTAGTTTCTTAGCAATATAAAAGACGGTGAGCACAGGTAGCAACTTAACTAACAACCCTAGAACAAAATTTATGCCTTGTTGTGTCTAGTTAGTTATAAGTTTCTCTTTGCAATTCTTGGTAACATACAGATACTATCTCATTAACACTGAAATACTGAGCCTAATGAAAATATATATGTACTCCAATAAGAATTTCATATTATTATCGCTATGTGTACCTTAGATTGCCAACAAGCTATAGCTTGTAAGCAATCTAGTACTGCTACCACTGCTACCTAACTATAGTCCCATAGTCCTACTACATATTTAAAACCTGTCAGCCTAAACAAATTCAGCAATGTTAACTTTGCGACTCTGTCATCGTCATTTCTTTACTTGAGTTTATACACGCAGGTACATATTTACGAATACTCAACTAGTTCTTTAAGAGTAGATTTGCCTTGTTATGAATATAATTTGGAGTCGTTAACTTCTGGTCTTTTCATGTGTACGGTGCCTTGTTTGGTTGACGAATTGATTACTGATTCCAAGATTGGCCCACGTTTCTACTCTTTCTGTACCCCATATAACAATACAAAGGTACGCATGCATCTTATACATATAAGTACCCTAAGTAGGTACACATTTCAACCGTAAAAATGTCGTAACCAAATCAGATGCAATTATCAAGAAAATCTGGTTATTAAGGAGTACTGCATTAAAATGCAGACCTAGGTATACAGTATACCTATACGTATAGATATTTTAGTTTGCATTATTAAATGGGTAAACAGTACATCTACCCTGAACCTAAGTGTTTTTAAATAATGTTTAGGAAACACTACATGAACCAACTTTTGTGGTAAGTCCACAAAACCATTTTTTATACAGTTAGTTGAAAAACCACGAAGCAACTGATTAGCTTTCAACGTACAAAATAAACAGATAAGATGGTCTCTTGTTGATTATGGCTTTTGTACGTTGGGCAGCCGGAGATCACTTTTATTTGCATGAAATCACGTAGGGCTTGCTGTAGAAGGTTTCAATGCATTAGGAGTGTATAATCACAATCACAGCATGTAAATATGCATATCGACTTAAATTGTATACATTGTGGGTGTTGGAATGTTGATCTTCTCCAGGGTAGTGGGAGCACATAAAAATTTGATAGATTCTTGCCTTGAAGCTCTTCTCACTATCAGCACTTACACTACATCACAGTATGAATTCCTGCAGTAGAATCTTTGCATACATAAGATCTATTATCTATACAGGAAAGGAGAATGAAAATAAAATGCATTTATATGCAAACAAGCATCGCATATGAAAGTAATTTCATAATCCACTGCAATAATAATATCTGTTGACTTGTGTATTGCAGTTGGGCGTCTACGTACCATATATATCAAACAAAATTCATTATTTTCCTTAATCATACTCTCTTGTTGTAATAGATTCATATTGGCTGCAATGCAATGATATTTTACGACTGCCACAAAAAATTAGAGTTTTCAATTGAAAGACCTTTACTTTACACTATTACATACATATAAGTTATAAGGGTCATAAAAACACTGACACAGATCAGAACTTGAATCAGCATGCAGGTGACAGTATCACTTTAAGTGTTGTAATAGAAAACATCGCACCATCGTCCTAATTTAAAGCACAAATAAAAGGTGCCTATTTATCTTCACACCAAGATTCCCATATAGGATTAAAAGAAGTCTACAAAATGTTTTCCTGCACATTTTTGGTGTCTGTAAACACCGTACACGATGGGGAGGGAATAGGGAATGAGGATGTTTTAACACGGTGTTGTTTTAAATGTGCCTTATATGCAATGGTGGTAATAAGCCATGCAAACGGATCATTTTGATTTATACTGCAAAGATGAAAGACGACAAATTTATGTTGGAGAAGGAAGAGGGAGGTGTTTAAAGTAAAACAGAAAAACTAGCTGTAAATCCTCGTGTGTCATCATGAATGTACTTTTAAAGTATTGCCCAAGTGAGTATCAGGATTTTCAGGATGATGATGATGGGGTTGAACATTGGATTGTGTAAGTGAATGTGTTGGAATTAACGCTATTTGTCGATTCTCCATTCACAAGACTCGGGAAGAGATGTCGATGTCAGTGGCAGGTGAAATTATTAGCTCAGAGGAATTTGATGAACGAATAATGTGTTTAATTCCCACAGGGCGTGCAAGGTTTATGTAGCGTGGCTCTACATCTGCTACTTACTTGCTTCATTTGGTTCGTTCTTCGTTCCTTTCTTTGTGTTACTCTGATGATGAATAAATTCCCTTGTCAACATGGTGCCCTTCTATCATAATCCTTCCAGCACGATCATTTACACATAAATTACCAATTCTTTTTACACCTCACACCTTTACCGCTCTATCTTAGCCATTCAATTTTTTATATCACTCAGGTACCTAACAAATTTAACATTATGCGTATATACAAGATCTAAACTAACTAAAGGTGTATCATCATCATTCTAAATAAGTTGATCACATAATTCCATATTAATCTCAGTTTTCGAATAGCAGATCTGTATAAATCGTCATACATCTACGTAAATACATAAGTTGTATAAAGTAGTGCGGAATGCAGTAGAACTTCCTGGCTGTTACAATTTATATTTATTGCATGAATTTGTTGTTGTGTACGCACTTTTTACATTTGTAACTCACATGTCTGAATTGTCTTCCTAAGAGTTTTAGCTGAAAACCATTACCATCCACAAAACTTCCCTATGCACGCAGAAGAGTGTTAAGAACAACTCTATATAATCAAAGAATGAAATCAGAGATTCATAAAATGTGGTGGTGTATTACTGTAGGGGTTGAGAATTTGAGAAGGCTCAATAAAATCAACTAAGTTACGAGCTATGTACAACGGCTTATGATGTGATACCCGGAACTTCTGTCCGTCTATACAATACATATAAATATTGTACACATACCTAAGATCAGTTATTTCTACCCTACTACCACAGGCATACTACAATAATATCATTTCCATTTATTACTTGCATATATGTAATACAATGAAACTGTAAAACGTTTTAGTGGGATTTATATCCCTTTTCTATATGGAAGGCATATGAGAGGACATTTTATGACGGTTGGTAGTTCTATAGCATAGAGTGGTGCTGGTGCTTACATAAGAGATCAATTTCATTCCTTGCCCAAGAGCAATGCATTTACCTAGTACATACTTCCACGCAGTAACATACCACTTTGTGACTGTGACAATCAAAGATTTAAAGCCATGAGCTTTTGGAGCACATGCAGAAGAAGGAAGACTACTACTACCGCAAATACATAATAAAGATAGCTGAATTTCTTGTAGAAAGTGGGGATGATGGTATTATTATATTATTTATTATATTGTAGTAGATTTTAGTGTGTAATGTTTTATAGTATTATGTATAGGTAGGTATGAATGAGAATAGTAATAATGGCACTACGACATTTTCACCGAAGCGAAACTGTTTTTAAAGGAAAGGAGGAGAGTGTACATGTAGTATCTGCATCCTAGCCTAGATTGTTGATGTCTAGACGGGCATTTAGCCCCAGGAGAAAGCAAAAGACGCAAAAAAGTTTTGTGAACGTTAACCCAAGCAAAGCGCATACTGTGCTTGTAAAGAAAATTCAGTTATTGAGTCACGAACCCAACCCAAATGCATAGATTGCACAATCTAAACTGAGCTGGCATGACAGGACTAGGATGAAATATAAGAATAGCATGGCACAAGCAAATGGGATTCAATTCTTCAGGTATCCTTTGCAAGAACGTAATAAAATCCCCGATACCTAACATCATATCTCTATAATAATGCAATATCCTTTCAAACTTTCAAGAAATTGAGTTGGTTTGGTTGGTGGCTGCATGTGAAGTTCCGTTGACTTATCAAATTGCATCGTACTCTCTCCTCTATTTTCAATATGCAAATGCATTCTGTCTGTTTTCTACACTCTTATCAATGCCTTGCAATATCCGTCCAGAGTGAAAAAGGTAAGGTAGGAAGGAGTAGTAGTAGTAAGTAGGTACTAGTTTTCGTAATACTGCATGCCATAGGATATTGCAAAGAGTGTAATAATATTGCTCGCATACTCCTAGAAAAGAAGTAGCTCAAACTGCATTTTGATGCCTATGTCCTAGAAGACTAGTTTATCATCGAGAAAGATGAGCACATCTCTTCATATCTTGTCTTGTCTTAGGTCTGTTTGATGGCCAATAAAAGTTCTAGTCAAGAAATTGAGTTGACTATATACTTGTACATTTTTTCCTGTCTTGACTATCGTCCTAGGCTATAGTTGTATTTGATATGGTTGTAGTGTAATATGTGGTTGAGTGGTGGATGGGAATAATAGTTGGAGATTCCAGAAAAGACTTGGTCCGTGTTGTGCAGTAATGGAATTTGTGAACAGTACAGTTATGTTGCGTTGTTATTATTCTCAATATTATACTACTATATATATTCTGTGTGTTAGTATATACACTGTCTAATATACTTTGTATACAAGACATAAACAGTGTAAAGACGTAAGAAAGGTAATAAATACGTAGTGCATGTTGAACTGTACACGTTGTTGGGTTGAAGAGAATGTTTTTATAGGAATAGAGCATAGTAGAGTGAGTGTAGTAAGTACGTAATGGATTCCTATCAAATCATTGTATTGTATTATGCTGCATTGTGTCTAATGGCATGTTGATGCTTTTTTTCTTGAAAAGTCTTGAGCTCGTCTTGTTGTAATGTGTTGAGGAGGAAAGCATTGGAGGAGAGAAGAGTGCATGTAGTTGAATATACACAGTGCCTTCATATTCTGAAGACGACAGGGAATTCGATAGATCGAAATACTTTTATTACTTCTCTCTCAGTTGCATTCAACTGCATTCCTTTGCTCCACACTTTTTCTCACTCTTCACTCGGTTCACTTCTCTCGACAGACAGAGTGCTTAGCTTAACTCCACTTACCAATACACACACAGTCATTCCACGCAGTTCTTTCTGTAGTAATATCTAGGAGAGTAGGAACTGTACTAGTAGTAGGAGTGATTGTGCATCTGCTAAGATTCTATTCTCTCGTCTATCCAACATGGCCATGTATTTTTATTTATGAGACGAAGGGAATGTATGTGCTGCCAAAGAAGAAAAGTTGAAAGTACTTCACTCTTCTTTCTTGCACTGAATTTAAAGGATTTTTCTTCCAGTCTGTGTTTCTTAATGTGAATGCAGAAGTGTATGTGCCCGAGTGTCGAGTATGTGCATATTGGGTAGCATTTGTAAGTAAGGACATGAACATACGTTCTATCTAGGCAGAGCAAAATAAGAATTTCAGCTCTACGTGAGATATGAACTGCCTTCATTGTAATTGGTCCCAGTTCGATTTCCACATTGCTTTCTTAGATAGTCTTCCTTCTTCTAGAAGTACTTGAGCCTGTTGTATTGTACTTTAGAATTCTTCTCGTACGTTTTTTCTTCTCTTTGCTGTACGACTGTCTATTATCGATATTTAGGATTCATGTCTTTAGAAATTGCTTAAAAGGAAAGATTCCACTTGAGATAAGCGCAAGGCCCTAAGGACAAATGCAGCATCTGTGTGTTATATTGAGTTTAGGTACAAAGTGCAAAAATAAATTTCCTGACCAGCAGAACTGAGAAAGGTTATTTTGAAGAAGTAATTGAATGGAGTTTTTTGAATTGGAACAATGAAGAACAAGTGTCTTTGTAGAAGAGCGGATGTAAATGTAAATAAGGAGCAGATAGCAGTAGCTTTCTCACTCACGGGTAAAAACTGACACCACAGACGAGGACGTAAAGCTAAACTAAATAAAAGCCCTTCTCCAGGAAGGATGTGATTTTTTCGAGGCAACGAAGCCAAAACCAAGACACTCGAGTTGAGTGACCGAAAGATTCTTTTTTGCTTGATTTCTTCTCGTAGCCTACTAAGAGAGCCGGGCGGATGCTTTATGTGTAATGTAGTTGATTGTAGTGGAATATTGTACTTATAGAGGAAAAAACTGCTTCCCCACTTAAGGACAGCCTACGTAAGTAGTAGTTTACTTTTAGTAGGTAATAAGAATGGGTTTGTGTGTTTTTCTCCTTACTTGACTTTCTTTGTCTTCTCTCTCTTTATGGCCCTTTAGCATTTCGCACTTGTGCAGAAACCACGTCACTTCCACTTCATTTCATCTTATGGACAAGGATGGACATGCATGGTTGCGGGTTGACTGAGATTCGATCATGCTTGAACCCAATACATCATTCAATGTCCACTCCTCGCATCTAATGTCGGTACTGGTGTCCTGTATATATACATACCAACAGTATTTAATTTTGCTGTATCATCTCCCTTAAAAACACATTTTTCAATAAAAAATAGCTATTTTCTCTTATTATTGACAACTGACAAGCGACAATGACAAATTATCATGAAAGAAAACTTAACCAATCTATTTGAATAATATTTAAATACCTATTTACTTTGTTGAAAAAACTATTGACTTTATTCACCAAAACGATCAGTTGCGTAATTGTAAAAGGTCAACCTAAAATCAAGGAATTTAATTTCCATCCAGCTAGCTTGTTCTATGTAGGCATTGAATAGAGGTGAAATTTGCATCATTAATTTATGCTACAACATACCAGGTGCTGACTTTTTGTATTGTTTTGATAAATCGATTATCTATAGGTACATTTTGCTCATACAATTCACCTGGTCAGGATGAGTCACCTCGTCACTGCAGTTAATAAAATATTAGCATGACATGAAGGATAAGTGCATGTGTTTTCTTGGGCACACACATTAACGTAGTGTATACTAAATAGTGGCAATCGAATTTCTTATATCAAGCAATATATAGGTTTACTATTTTTGGCATAGCCATACACGAACTACGCAGTGAAATGTTGTAAAAGTATTCTATTCCGTACACACAGTGTTCGAACATGCTACACATTCATTTGACTTAGAGGGTAATAATATTTGGGTTGCAGCAGTAGTGATTACCCGTTGTGTAGGTGGGTGTTGCATTGTGTGCAGTGTGTTCCAACTGCACTCGACTAATGGGGTTTCCCAGTGACGAGCCATGAGCCTTACATTCTCCTATTCTTTTCAGCTCCTTTCCACCGCATAAATCTACGTCCTTGCCAGATTTTCTCTAACTTTCATGCAAACTGGCCTTTCCGCTACCCGCTTTGTTTATATACATCTTTGTTCTTACATGTATACATACATTATAGCCTCCATAAAAGTATAAGCTTATGTCTTGTTAGTCATTTCCCAAATTGCGCACAATACTCTTCGCTCTCAGTCATTGAATAAACAGTGCAGATATTATCGTACATATACATAGGAGGGCGTATATTATATATTTAGGTATTTCTGAGATCATTATTACTTTCGCCAGGCTCCAGATTTTGTATTTCATAACTGTGATTCAGTGCTTATTTGGTGAAAGTCTCGTGTTGTGTTCTATTGTTTCTCATTATGCCAACTGCAAAGCTGGCTGTTAATTTCCATACACATGGAATATCTAAACATGCAATACATCACATACTCTGTTAGGTGCATCATTTAATAGTTAAATGTGGTGTTTTCTACTAGATCATAATTCATTATTAGTCAAGTGTACAATGCACTGCTGGTATATTGAGCGAATCATCTGCACATTTGTTATTTCTTCTTTCATGAGAAAAAGAAGAGTCGCAATTCACGTCACATCCAAATAATCCTTCTGGCTTTATTACCAGGAGCTATGAGTGCCTCGAATTATACAGCACAATTTCGCCATGTCGCAAATAATAGAAATAATATTTCGTCTTTGTATTTGGTCTGTATCAGTTGTCTAGTTGTCTTTGTCGTCTAGACTATAATGTAAACGGAGTATGTGAATAAGGAGCAATAAACGTATTCATGAGTTCAATGTTCCATTTCATGTGTGTAAGGAAGCGTGTATATATGACCAGTGGTAGTTGTAGTATTAGTTTTATTTCTAAAAGAGATCCACTCTCTCTGCTACCACTACTAATAGTCGCAGTGGTAATTACTGGAGATTTAAAGGACAACTAAAGGAGAACAAACCATAAGTTTCTTTAGTCCTTCTCGTCTCGTCTGCTGCACGAATCTTTGAATGTATGTGTTTTCCTTTTCTGTTGTCCAATGCATTTTCTACTTAAACCCATATACTATTAGTATAATATACATGTACCTATGTGTAACAATAGTTCTTATACTTACTATACATACGACCTTAGGCTTGAACTACGAAATGAAGAAAGTAAGCAAGTTGTTCAGTGGAGTGATTATATTTGTTTGTACCTACATACACAAAACAACATGTACTGTACTTGGCTTACGTACGTAGTATTTAGAATAAAGCCGGACCTTATTGAGCAGAAGTATGTACTACTGGAAAGTAGAGATGAGAGTATGAAGAAACTGAGACTGCTGGTGGTGATGGTAGTGCATTGGCTTGGCTGCTCCAGTATTAAGCAGTAAGCAGGGATGTTGAAGTTGAACAAGTTTCTGGAGAAAGATGATAATACGGAGATATAAGTTAAGTGTACAATGTCGACATTGGCAACTGCTGGAGTGAAACGAGACTATTTCTCTGTGTGCAAGTGAAGAAGAGGCTGACTGAACTCTATGAGACTGAGACTGGTGGCTATCGTCGTCTTCTTCCTCCACAGACAGTCAACAGTCAGTAAGTAGGTTCAGCTCAGTTCAGTAGCCTATATTTCTCAAAGAATGAGTGCACTGCCCTATTGATTCTTGTTTTTTAGAGAGTTTTGCCTACTACCAAAGTTATAGGGCTTTTACTCCCCGGGTAATGCAATAGCCAATGTGGAATTTCGTTTTGAGAAAATGAGATGACTTTGCTCTTCCTTTGCTCTGCTCCTATACATGTACTTCCCATTGTACATGCACAAAATACAAACTTATAATACACCACACACATACACACACGAAAAAGTGCGGTATGCGCTGGAGAATGCATACAGAAAAGCTTTATGCAGTAATGCCACGATATGTTATGAGATTTGTACTTTTCATTGAATTCTACTTTAGAGTCATTGAATTACATGTCAGTGAGACTCGAGGAAATTGTTCTGCTTATATGGGAAATTGTTTTCAATGCTTTTTCTATCCTTTGAAAGTGGCATTTGTAGCTGAGTCGTGAAGTTTTTACTCGTATTTATATCATAAATAGAACGTGTAACACTGCTAGACAAAAGGACTGGAGGTTTGCTCTACTACTCTACTAGTAGGTTGAGAATTGCGTCACGATTCCGTGTAAATCCAACTATACAGCTTTGTTTGTACTGGTGTCATTATGTGTAGTACGTGTAAGTGTAATAGTACTACTGGTACTACTAGTGTGTATTTTATAATGGGATTGTTTCTGAAATGAGAGTTGATGTTCCCATAAAATAAAGTCAACAACATTCCTTTGAATAGTGAAAAGTACTGCGGGTTTTACAATGTATACAGAATAGGAGTGTTTGTGTATATTTATGTGCAATGCTGTCGTGGTAGTATGCAGTAGTAAGAGTAGGAGTAGTTAATAAGGACAAAATGTTTTATAGGGACAAATATAGTTGTACACATACGTAACCAAGATACATACATAAGTATGCAATGCAAGCAATGAATGTTTTTGTTGTTTTTGTGCTGGTGGTGTTTGTAAGAGCGGAGTCAGAGTCAGAAGAAGCAAGGAGTAAGTGTTTTGTGCATGTCATATAGGAAGAAGCAGAGAGAGGACTTGAATTGAAGAATAATATGTGGCTCAACTCGTCTTTGTCTGTTCAAACGCTCTATTTAGTTAGTTTTTGGTAAGGCTTTGCTGTAGATTTAGTGTGAGACTGAGTTTGCTAGCAAAAGAGACGCCAGGCACAAAGTACTGATAATTGGGCTGTCTCCAAGAATTGATTGTGTTACATTTGTATCGCACACTTTTGTGTTGGTGTAGCTGTTGTATCCCGTTTTGTCTGTTGATCGTGTATCTCTCTATCATTGTCGGCTGAGGCTTGAGTACACTTTCCTATCCTCACTCCATCGCAATGCACTGCCTTCATTTACCAAAATAGTACACTGTTTACGGCAGTTACGGATATAAAACAAAATACGATTTTGTAAGTAAGACACGACACGCCTGCATACAATTCCACCACGATCCTAACAAATTGCGATGCAATCTGTCTGCTTATATTTTGCAATTTTAACTCGAGATGCACATACATCTACAGCCCAAATAAGACAGAAACTAAATAGCAAACGAGACAAAAATTCCTCTTGTCTCTACATTTTTGACCACTATGTCAAGTATCTGCTTTTTTAACGGATTTTTTGAATTTTTTCTACACAACCAATGTTGTTGCATCTGAGAGCACTGAGCACATGTTTTTCTATGAAATTCCCTTGAGAATTTCTCTGTTTTCTGTTCAAAGATCTGGAAATACCTAATTGGGAATGACTCGCGGGATGGATTTACCATCCCTTGACAATTATCACTTCATTACGCTATGAATTTTTGATAAGCTTTTCTGCAGCGTGAGCAAGATCCATTCATATAGACTCAGATTGTGACATTATCATAACGTTGCAGTATGTACCCAATACTGTGATTTACTTGTATATACCTAAGCAAGTTAGTAAAAATGTTAGTCCATTTATTCTATAGAATTTGGGGTTGGCACTTTCACCGTTATTTGCTGATGCTGATGTACTCACATAAGTATATAGGAGGATAACAAATTATAACAGCAATTTTTCCGCCTCGCCTGAGATTTGATTCATACAGTGCAAATACACATCATAATACATATTGCTGTAATATTTGACACTAGAAATATAATATGTTACTTACACAGTGTACACACCAGTCAGTCTACACTCTCTCACTCTCTCCATTGCTCTCTTTCATATCAATTATTGTAACGTTAGGGTAGATCAAGGCGGAGACACTAATGCAAGTTATTGGCGTGGCAGAGGGAGGACCAGCTGAAATGATGTGATGAGGAAGGTCGTATTTCCTAATTAAGACAAATCCACGCCAAACTCATCTGTTAATGTACTATGCACACACCAAACAACCAAGCCACATGCACTCCACATACATACATGTAGTATGAGCCACGATAGCCAAAGCACACACCAAAATCCACAGCATCCATTTACTCTTGCAGGAATAACAAGTGCAGATGAGATGCTGGTCATTGAAAGTTATACATAGCAGAGATACAGTAATTTTATATATGACCTAACAGCAACTAACTGCATAATAGCTGTAATAATAACAATGTAGTAGAAGTGGTACTCCATACCAAAATGTTAGTTTTGGTATATGATGCAAGTAATTACTGTGTGCATGCAGCTTTCTGTAGAAAATAGAGAATTCGGATTTAGATTAAATTGGATAGAAATAGACACGGGTTAGGTAGAATAATAGTAGTTTAGATAGAAATAGAGATGCAAGTGTATTTTTATACACGATTTTCTATTTGTAGCCGATGCCGATACTGTGTATGTTGTGTGTGCATGGAGTGTTTTCCCATACCTCTACCTATCTGTCTTTGTCCATGTCTTGTGTATAGAATTCATCATCAGGCTCTGACTCGATCTTCTCTCTCTCCGGATGACTCATCTAACTAAACCAATAAAAGAAACTGCTCTCGCTCTCTTTTACTCTCTTTCGCTCAATTTGTATCCAATATCCCATACTTTGTGTCAAGTCCGAGCTTTATACGCTAATGTTACTGCTCTGTATTGTATCATCGTTAGTTTCGTTACGCTGACTCTCTGTTCTTTTCCCTTGCTCACCCGCTCCAGCTCTTCTACCTTGTATATACACGATCTCAATTGCCATCGTGTATAGGAGCGCTATATGAAGGTATGGTGCTT
This sequence comes from Pogonognathellus longicornis, assembly GCA_034694085.1. Lineage (NCBI taxonomy): Eukaryota > Metazoa > Arthropoda > Collembola > Entomobryomorpha > Tomoceridae > Pogonognathellus > Pogonognathellus longicornis. The sequence continues at coordinate 41,529 of JAQFYB010000366.1, forward strand.
TATACCTACTGCAAAACGTATCCGTGTATGGAGGAAACTCCGAGATAGAGAAACATGGACAGACAAATAGTTCCTCCGGTGCCGGTCTTTACATTTACTTTCCTTTAGTTGCAACTCCAAAGCTCCCTCCCTTTCTCTCCTCTATTAAAGCGTTAGTCATACTTTTACTTGACGCACATGAACTTGGGTTTTCTTGTAAAATCAATAGTTTTCCTACCCAAAACGAAACTATTTGCCTACCTTAGTGTTTCCGTTTGAATATTGGACGTGTACTACGTGTGTGTGCATAAGGCAGTAATAATAGTACCAGATCATGGATAGTTATAAGATAAACGAGTCTTATGGATAAAATCCAGTCGATAAGAGGAGAAATGTTATCAAAATAAAGGCCATATAGGTCTCTTCTGTAAAGTATCACAAAATTGCTTATGATGATGATCAAGTAGGAGTAACAATTCTGTAGCATGACTCATTCGCGTAGATATCAGCTCTTTTACACGTACAGCAACATAATACTGACTTGCTATAATCCAATAGCCTCTATCACCCTGCACAATTGTAAATGTGAACATTTTGTGTGCATAGGTGCCTAAATGTATATACGATTCGGAGTAATTCTACACGCATTTGTGGTAATAGTGACGGGGATTGTGAAATAAAAATTGATTGGAGCACTAAACCACAATTCGATATGCACACAGTACACGAAACAGAAGCAACTCTTCGATTTCATACACTCCACTCAACCACCTAGGTATGCAGTTTTGCTAGGGTTTGAAAATTATGTGAAGTTAGACACAATTTACGGCAGTTGAAGACTATTTGATTATTTATACATATAAATAGGCAGTCGCTCTGTGTAAGTACCCATATCAGAAGCTGTGGTCGTCGCAGGAATATCATTACACTGTGTACTGGGCAGACATGGTTTACTGCTATTGCTACTACTGGTTTTGTGGCTCAACCACGCAGGCAATAGAATTTCACCAATTTGTATTACAAATTACACCCACTGCACTACAGTGAATATTCTGCACTGACTCTAATGCATTAAATGCTAAACGAGAGAAAGGTAGCCATAAATACGGGTTTTCCATTTACGATGATGTTAAGTGGTAGCTGTTTTGTGTAGTAACATGTACAAGTACAAGTAGTAAGTACATGATACCATTATCACGAAAGTCAACTAAATAACGTTGTGAATTTGTTGGGTACTATACATACTGGTACAAATATACTGTACGAGTATTCGAGACTTCGAGAATACCTACATGTTTTCCTATCCTATCTCTGTGACCTTACTATGTTTGTGTTTAGACATTAGGAGGCTATGTTATTTTTCTTGGCTTGACCATGACACCCATAATACCTAACCATATCTGTACTTTCCACCACTAATCCAACATTTTATTCTTACCATTGCATTGCACCAGTAGATTTTACTAGTTAAGGCAATACATACTTCTTAGTTTTATGATTTATCAACCAAGTGATGTGTGCATCCAACTGGTTAATGTAATATGTACCTAGCTATGTAGAATACCTACTTCAAATATTAGAGGTTAATCGTTAGATGATTTCAAGTATCACTTCACTTTCCTGTATTTGTTTTCTATGTCCAATGGTTGATAAATTAAATGTTCCTTGTTCAGCTACTATGCATGATTCTAGCATGCATCATCGTCGTGATCGACAAATAAATTGGTTCAAAGAAAAGGAAAGTGATGTAAATATTAAATATTGACGTAGTGTCTAATTGACATATGGAAAAATACTAAGAATAAAAAAACATGCTACTTGCAGCCTACTACAATGTTAGGTTTGGATGGACAAAAAGTAAACCTCATAGTGTATGGTTCTTTTTTCGTTTGCTCCATTAATACAGTATACATTGAGTGTCATGAACTCATAATTGATGTCTTTTGGTTGATGTTTGCTAAAAGTGTGTTTGCATACAAGGTTGCACTTTTATTGGGATAATAATAGGTAGGACGAGAAGAAAATTATTTATTGAAAATGTTGGCACATATTATTACAATTAACTTACCTTTATAGTACAATTATGTGTGTACTTGGGAATTACTGTAGATATAGCAATGATATGCTGATTCTGCGATTCATTAATACAATCAATACGGTGTAGTGGTAGTATACGTGTAGGGTTTAGGGGCTTAGTATTACTGCAAAGAAGACAATAAAGTTTATTGTTTTAAGTTTCTGTTCAAGCGAATCAGCTAAAACTAAACGCTACAAAGTGGCATTTCTTGTACTATTAGCAAAAACAATTTGTTCATGTATTATTATTAGGGATTACCATTTGACTTCGACCACCAGGACTATTTGTAGTGGTTGGTTTCTTTCGATTTTCTCGTAAAAGAATTCCTAATTTGGATTCCGTGCGTGACACTGCTGTTAAATGGTGATGTTGAGTGAAGTGAGGGAGACGACGAGAAAGGAAAGAAGGAAGGTTTTCTAAGCTCTGGAGAAACCAAAAAAGAGCAGCGCATCCACCCATAGCCAGAGGTAATTCTTCTCCGGGTGATATTATTATGATGTGATTCCCGTGAAAGAAAAGCATGTGGTTTTTATGAGAAAGAGGGAGGTGAGAAAAGAATGCATAATGTTTAACCAACCAAACCACTGCATGTCATGTCACATATAAACTTCCCATTGCACCCGAACAAACCAAACTACCTTTTTGACTATGTCTGTATAAAACACACGAACTGGTCTTTTCTCTGCAAATGCTATAGATTTGTCCACAACAACAGGGGAAGGGAAAAAATAATAGAATCGAGCACCTATATAGGTATAAACAGACTTGGAGTTGAAAGATGCATTGTACAAAAATATTGGTGTGGTCCTCGACTAATCTGAGCCAGGTCCAGAGGTTCTCCAGTGATCTGTATCATCTCTTCTTGTGTATTCTTTTGGGCACGATTCGTTGGCTCCGCTTTTGTGAACATAAATGAAATGAGGTGCCATTTTTGTGAGTGTGAGGATGAACATCTGCTTTTGTTTTTATTGTTCAGTCGTGTGGTTATGTTTTACTGCGACTATACTGCCACCAGTAAACCTTTTCTCTCACTCGCTCTCTTTCTTATCGGATGAATGGGTCATTCAGTCAGCAAATCCAACAACTGAATTATACCAACAGTAAAAACACATTCATTACACGCTACACTTATCTGAAATAGTCTTTTACTTATAATAATAGAATGGAGCAACCGTATGATTGTACACAGGTAACTTCTGCATTGCTCAGAAGTGTGATTTAAGAACACATCACACAGATACTTCTGGTTAGTCCACACGTACTGCACGGTTCTGATTTTTTCTGTTGCAGTGCACTCAACACACACTTCATTTATGAGCTTGTATATTGTATAGAAAAAAGCTCACCAAATGATTAGCATTACAGAAAGTAAGTGTGTGTGCATAGATGCAATTGGAATTCGGATGGATGGATCATCGAAGTAGAATGCAGTGATTTGTATTCAAGTCAAGTATCCTTTTCAGAATTAGTTAAACAGTAAATACAGTGTGGTACAGTCATAGTGGTGGAATGCATTGTTATTCTATATCTCCAATAGGTTCAGGTTTCATACTGCAATACAATAATAAATATGAAGTACAATGTAAACGCAATGCAAATGTAAGTGTATAGTTAGAATATAGAAGACCTTCATGCACATCAAGTAGGTGTACAAGGATGAATAAGTGTGCAGTTAAATTATTATTTGTGTATTCATTTACTATATAGGTACATGTGTGCATAATGAGGTGTATACGAAGTAATGTGTGAATATCGGCTAAGTGTACTTATGGGGTATGGTGAGTGTAAATGTTGGTTGGTGTTAGTGTTTATGTGAGAATGAATACAATGAATTCATTATCACACTCATATGCATGCATCACTCTTAATCTCTAGAGACGTGCTTGCTTATTACTTAAAGTTAACACTTGGTAAGTGTATGCAGTCATAGTCCGAAGTCCTACCCTACAAACGTGTGCTGTGTAATAAACACCACAATAGCATTTTCTGGAAAACAATTCACTGTATAATAATAATGATGATTGGACAGGATGATTTAATGTTTGGTGAACGCATCCATTCATTATTAGATACCTACTTACTCCAACAAATATACCTAAGTATAACATAAGATGTGCCTTATCCTATAATGATAAAAAGGATACAAAACATTTTAGAGAAACAATTGTAAAGATAAGGAGATTGTAGATACCGAAATATCTAAACGAGAATTATTCAGCTATTCATGCAAAGATTAATAATGGAAATCTTTCAGCTATTTGTTTACAATGTGGACGAATGTTCAACTGCCATTAAATTTAGTTGCGAACAGATTTGTAAGATGTGCAAGACGGAATAGCAAGTTAGGTATATAACTTTGTGGTGCTGATAAAATATTTATATTCCCCGGAAGTCTGAATGCTTACCTAAGGTATGCGGTTTTCGGATTTCGCAAGTGTTGATAACGGTCGGCAAGAGAGTCGTCGGGAACTTCAAGCAACTTTTCAAATCCTACAGTTTACTTGTAAGTCAGATTCGTGCCATTGAAATTGAAACTCATGTCAGGAGTCAGAGACATCGTTTTTCTTCCCCGAAACTGTACTACTACACGTGAAGTTCGAGAATATAGATAGGTACTGTGTTGTCACTGAGACATTTGCAGCAGGTCTGTAATACTTCTCAATGTTGAATGTGAAGAGCACCAAATCCAATCTTATGCAATTTGTTCCCAATATATCTTGAGCCGCTATAAATTTGAGTATTTTTACAAACTTGTTTATGATAAGGCAACGCTTTGACACTAGGTATGTGTTATGCTCGTGTGCATATGAAAACATCACATTTATAAGTCTCAAAGTATGATCATAATAACATAGAATCGAATCAACTATAACACGCTCCTTAGAGCTTTCAAAGTTGAGAATCAACATTGAACTTTGTTCGGTGCTATCTTAGGGACAGAGTGAGTATACTCAGTAATCCGTTTAGATCACAGTTCTGTATATGACACTATCAATAATACTTACATTTGTACTTTTACATCATTCACTTCGTATTTTCCAATGTAAAAATCATAGTAAGTTCAATTCAATCTGTATAATACAATATCCAACATAGTTAGTTCATGCACTCTGCCTTTCAAAGTCAATTTAAACTAGAATTCTCCACTTCACTCTACTACTCGACTCGAATTATTTTTTTACATGATGTCTCCTAGTTATGTTAATAATAGTACGTGTTATACATATAAGTCTTTACGAAGTAAAATTGGATACGTTTTGTGTTAGTACATACATGGAAGTAGTCGCAACTCGCAATATATTCGAATTGTCAGTTATTTACAACTATTTCAATACACAAATGTAGCTTTTATTGTTATATTAATATTGTACATACATTTGAGTGGGTGTAAGCACTGTAGAGAATCTGTGTTTACCAGCTCTTCTCATTGCTTGAAAGGGCATATCACAATATGCCACACACATTGTCATGTTGTTAGTAGTACGCCTACTGCATGTATAACATTGGTATAACATTCAAGCATGAAACTCAACTCATGGTCAGAATTAATCAGAGATTTTGACTGACTGACTTCTCTTGACAGTTCATCCTTAACCAAAAGGAAAGGAAGCCAAATCTATATTCTCTCTTACAATGTATGAAGGAACTCCTTTATCGTTTGGTATTACGACTTACTACGCATCACATGCAAAAGACAAGAATAGCGTAACTCTTAACCGTTATGTTCAAGTTGAACTAAAATGTATATAGTGATGTAGTATATAGGTATGAATTCTTGTAGGCTCCGCACATAAATAAATGCTATGTTAGAGTATATACTTAGTTAAGCTTTGCTGGAAAACTGTTACTACATACTTAGAATACTTACTTTGTATGTATCTGCATTTTTATTTGAGTTCAGTTCAAAATGCAGGATAGTGCAATACATATTTAAATTGTGTACATTTTCATCAGTACAACCATGGTTTTACCATTAGAGTTACAAATATAAAACGCAAAACACTTGTACCAAGAACTTCTAAATGCTTCACAATACATTTGAAACTACTTAATGAAAAACAATGTTTGTTGGAATTGTATATAATAGTACACATTATCATGCAATGCAATGGATTGCTCAGCAGCCTACTATGGTATACTGTTTCTAGGAAAGCACAATATTTTATTAGAGCGTGTAATAGCAAGATATGTATCCTTGTCGCTATTGTAGAGGACGAGAATAGTAGGAGCCATGTAATATTATGACATTTGTTCGTGCATGTTGCTTGCTCGGTTTGTTCCCAGTTGCCTATGCAGGAATTATCAGCTGGCTTGTTGTGATTTTGCGGTCTACGACTCCGTGGCAGTCAAGCAGACTGTAGTATGCACAGTATACTAGTGGCTGTATATATGTATAGGCTGAGCGGAAATAAAATGTGGTGTATTGTATTGTATGAATATTTGTGTGTATACTTTTAGCATGGAACTGAGTGCTACTATATATTTCTGGAATGACATTGTGGACTGGACTTACACAAATTTCCTAAGCGTTGCATCGCATTCCCTTTGCTCGCATGTAGTTCTCTTTTGACTTTTGCTAAAAGAACTTTATGCTGGCTTCTGTGCATTTTACTGCCTTGTGTCGAGCACAATTTAAGACTCAGGCAGTAGTAAATAAGTAGCTGACAATATTGTGCGTTTATCCTCAGTTTCATTGTCTGATAGTAGTTACCTAGGACTACAAACGTTCATTTCAGACTTATAGGATTTCTATGTACTAGGTACATATAGTTCTACTATCTAGTACTAGCAATAAGGCACAACACTAATAAAAGTGCAATTGTCGACTGCTGTTATGTCATTCATACGATGTATTTCTGGTTGAGCAGAATACTGCAATAATTCTGTTCTCTGTCTTGTTTTCCTTCGTTTAATGTTGTGCGGTTTGACTTGACTGGAAATAATACAATCTTATTACAATACAAAAACAAGCGATACATGATACATGTATAAAAAAGTCTTTGTAGTAGACAGAACTCTATGTATTTTATTCGGAAAGCACAAAAACATCTAAACTCCTGGAATACGGAAAGGTTGTAAACTGCACGCATACACGCGTTCAAATCCCAATCTTAAAAAATCACAGTGGGTGTAAGTGTCGTATTGTATTTGTATGAGTTGCCGAATGTTTTACTGTGAAAAAATTGCAATCTGCTCAGCTGAACTCTTGTTCTGCATTATAACGTGGCAGAGCAGAGTGTTGTGCTGTGTGCCACGTTGTTGTTTTGTATTGCGACGCGGCTGATACATTGACGATTACATAGAGATAGGAAATAAAACGAAAGCCTACTATACATTTCTTGACTCTTTGCTCGTTCAATGATAATACTCTTTGCTGTTGCGGGAATTATATGCCAAGTCGGTTGTAAAGAATCCCAAGAAAAAGTGGAAAAGTGGAAGAAGAACTCTAAGGTCTGAACAACTAACTCAGTCCGCACACTAACACAAAGAGTCTCGTAGTAGTATCCTATCTGTGAAGACAGAGGAGCAGGAGCAGTCGTCGTCGTCTGTGAATCCGAAAAGCCGAAAAGTTGCAGAAAGGGAGTGTTGGCACGTGTTGAGAACTTTTATGCACTGCACATCTCATCTCATCGCAAGTCAGACGAAGCCGCTATCGCTCCCTTCTCCAACTTCACTCTTCTTCTAGAGCTGGTGGGTATTGTGTCTTCCTGCTCCTCTGCACAACAGCTTCGCTTATGTATTTGTAGCAGTAGTCAGTTAGTCACACACATACACACTCACAGGATAACACAGCACACCGTCGTGTGGACGTCCTCACAAGAGAAATGTATATCGTAGTCAGAGTTTAAGCAATGCAACGCAACGTAACGTAACACAACACTACATGAACACAGTAGAGTGAACATAGGCGAGGAAGAAAGAGCGCTATCCTATTATTCCTTCATTCGTATCCTTTCCCCATCCATAAAAGTGAGAGTGTCAGTTCTAAAGCCAAGCTATCAAATCAACTCTATACAAACTTAAATACCGCACCGACACAACACTAGAAATCTTTTGCACAACTTGAGAATTTTTTACAAGAAGGTACTGTTGATGTATATACAGACACTAGATGCTACGATCTTAGAGTGTAGCTCAAGTTAGAAAGAATCTCATCATCAACTTCCTATGAGTGTCTTTTTGTCTGTTGGTGGTATTGCAGGGTAGTGGTAGCAGAAATACTAGTGGTGATTGTGTACTGTGTACTCGAGTCGTGTGTTTGTACGTGCGTGAGTGTGAGAAGAGTCAAAAATTAAATCACTCTCCTCCTGATGTGTACGATACTGTTGTAGTGGCACGATACACAGAGCCACATATTTATACTGCTACATGCACACTAGATGCTTCACCATTGCAAATTCAATCCATGTCTAGCCAAGCAAAAGTGAAAGGACTGAGGAGGAATTTTCTTTGAGGAGTCTGAACTGAAAACAACAAGGTAAACACTATACATGGCTAAACTAAACATGTTCTGTTCAGTTAATATCAACTGAGGGTCTTGTCTTGTCTGTCGACTAGTTCAGTTAAAATGTGGCACAGATAAGTGAAAGAAATACTTTGGCGTGTTTCTGCATAGTAGCAATCTTGTGGTTGAGTAGACTTTAGTTCATGCTTTTACTTTAGCACGTAAATAACAGTTTAGGTTAGCAAAAGTTTTTTCAACAGTGTGCGAAAAGATGAGTCAAAGGGTTTGCCGAGTAAACGCTTAAACTGATTTTAAATTTCTACATACCGATGTACACATACGCTTTTTAGTCAACATTTTCTTGTGAAGCTTCGCTGTTTTTGGAATTTACTTTAGATTAAAGAGGTAGCCTGGAATAAGTGTAGGTGTGAAAAACGAGAAAAGTTTTCAAGCTACCAGGTTGTACTATTTACACAGGAAATACTCGTAGATCTTTTAGTGGCTGAGATTCAAACATTATTTTTCTTATAAAGAAAAGGAAACACATAGTGTTAACGATTGAAAGAACTGATCCCGGTACCCGGAATTTTCTTTGAGTCACCTTAGAAAATTACAATTTAATTGTTTTTGATATGGATATACATAGTTTTCAAATATTTAGTAGGTACAATTACATATAAATGGTCATTCATAATAATTCACCAGATGCATTCCACATTGCACATTAAAAACAGAAATCATTATTATAATTACAGTGAATTTAGGAAACAAAGTTGACTCCTAGGCGTACCAAGAGTTGAGTTGACTATTTATTGTAGGCTTCACTTCGTCTTGCAGCAAAAGTTTATAGACATCCGGCATCCGACAGTTGTGGTGTTAAAGTTTCTATATATTTTTCTGTCGTGTCGGTCGTGCTGGGAATTAGACGTATGACCCGATAAACCCTTTCTTATCGCTCCCAGACATGAAATTAATTTTTCCCCAGAAACCATAAGACTTACATATTATGAGCATGTGACATAACAAACGACACGAAACACTCCATTCATTTATAAAACTCCTACACGTATTAAAGCATATACATATATACGAGTAACTTGCGTATTATCCATAATAAGGAACACTATATAGTAGGTAATATTAGAAGTAGACTGCACAAAAAGTAACAAAATATTGACTGATAAATATCTTTTGAGGTTTTGTTCCTCCAAGAAATGCTTACAGGGTCAATTCAATTTACTGCAGCTATTTTTAGTATTGGTATACCTATCTTCCTCGTTGCACTACTGCTACTACTACTATTTGAGTTCATGAGTTCAGAAAAAATCGCTATGCGTGTATAGTAAAAGGTGAATCACATACAAGGAGGTGGTGACGGTGACTGACTTTGACTTTCGCTATTCAGCTCTAACATTTATTTTCCCGTGAGAAAACTGTCAGAGATTTAACTCCTAGTTGTCTTGACCAAATGACAAATGTCTTGACAAATCTTCTCAAAGAAAACCCAAAGAATGAGCAACACTCGTCGTATATAGCTTTGCGGGTGCTTAGAATGGTCTTACATATACCTATAACATAAGGATTCAATTAGGCACACTCTTTTCCCATTTTTCCGAAAACAACTCTGACTTGCAGCTTTATTATTTCATAATATTACTGAAACTGTAAAACCTCTATTTAATGTCTAGCTACTATATTTATCCTCCTTGCTCTTTGATAAATGTCCCATACAGAGAGTGTAGCATGAATTCACACAGCTGTTATGAGCTGTTCCTCTCATTTACTTGCAAGTTAACATTTCATTTGAAATTACATCAACACAGCAGTCAGAAGTTCTCAGACTAATGAAGAAATAAAAAAGTTATTAAACTCCTTCTTCCGTATTTTGTTTTTTCGAGATTTTTTATTCTAGTCCAACATTCCTTATCTGAAAGTAATTGGTGGTATACAGAATTTTTTACATTATTATGCCACGTGTATCCGAATGAATTCCATTAAAGCGTAGCACATCTAATAAGAGATTATTGCCTTTTAAGTGAGTGCATAATTGTATCCGTCTTGATAAGATCATAACAGATAAGATAAACTAGGTTGATATGCATAAAAAGGTAAAGGCATGGCAAATGAATACAGATTGCTGTCACAAGAGCAAAAGACCAAATAGTTGCACTTATTAAAATCAACCACACCAAATGAAAAAGAAATTACGTCGTAAGAATTTAATGTTACTCGTATACTTATCCTCTGATGTGCGTGAATGTATTTGTAAACTATTCTGTAAATTACTTTTAGTATTACAGTAACGGTAATGTAATGAATGGAGATACACTCTAAAGAGATGTTGGCATTCCTTCCATTACCCAATAGTCTAATACTCCACTATTCTACATGTAAATATATACCATATAATCACACACACTCCTCTAACAATGTACTGAGACTCTTTGATATACAAGAACTATTGTATAATTCATAGAGTTCTTCTTAGAATATAATATTTGAAGCACAGCAAGTCATTAGTTTTGGTATACGGCCAATGAAGAACATTCTGATGTTATTTTTGACGTGGGATCATTATTATATATTCTTTATGCTCATATACAGATATACCAGTTACATTGAAGGAATTTCTCCATCATTTTTATAACTACATAATAATATATTTATATATGTATAGCTACTATATAGCAATTGTAAACTGAACACAAACAAACCGAGGATTGTGCTTGTACTTAGTGTGCAAGTGTTTGTAGAGTGGACTGTTTGGATTCATAGAAAAGATGAGGACGACGAGAACATGGGGTTCAAAGCTGTTTTCTATGATCCAGCAGTTTAATGACAAATCGTTTACGGTGATGAATACAGTCCATTAAGCCCATTTGACAAGGCATTCATTTTCTCTTCTTTTCTTTATGACAATCCTCTCACTCACAAAACAACCATCACTTGAGCTCAGAATGTCTGTCGTTTCATTTTATAACGTTCATGATTCGCCGACAGATCAAAATAACATGGGAATGTCAAGTCTCGCATTTCAACTCTCGGAGTCAATGCAAGTCAATGGATACTCAACTTCCGAAGGAGATTTTTATCCTCATCCCACACTTCACTTTCAACCAGCACAAAGATAAAGACTCACCAACCACTCGTTTCTTTCTCTTTCTCTGTAATTTCCAAAGTCGATCTTACTGATACACATTCATTCAACTGTCTATGTATGTAGAGTACTGTGCAATGTGCGTGAGTTGTGCAAGACACATTGTGTACCGTGAAGAAGGTATCGCTACAAAATCGAATAGTCAAAGTCACTTGGCCCATTGCGAATTCTATTCAGAAGAATTGAGTTTCGTTCATGCCATTGTAGTGTGTGTGTGCATTGTGTTGTATATTGGCATAATGCACTACAATATGGGAAGAGTAGGAATATCGTTGAAAGAGATCAAAGATGGATGTAGTTACTAAATCGTTTTTCTATTTCTACAATGATGGTACTAGTATAGATGTGTATTCTTATATATGACTTTACTCGAAATTGAGTTTCATTTCTTTGTGGTGTGTATAGGAAAAGATGAGATGAAATACATGGATAAGAATATTAGTTCACGCTTGGCTAGATTTGACTGGGCCTTTGTCAAGCGGCTTTTGGCATGAAAAAGCTTTTGTTCAACCTTCTAACTCTTTGATTTGGATTTCGGACTCTTTTGCCAAAAACTCAAACTTGCACTACAAACGTACTACCTACAACGCTTGTACGAGTACAAATTTGGCATACTTAGTTACTGATTCGTATAGAATCTTTACGAACAGTTGAATCTATTATGATAGCGATATTTATTACTGCTTCTTCAGACCAGTGTATAGAAAACTTATTCACATTCAGAACATTTATCTATATACAATTATGTTGTGATTTCTATTTCTATGTAGTGGAATTGTTTGTATCTAAGTATACGTATAATAATGCTATAGAAAGTGTACTAGGGGTATTTAAGGCAGTGTACATTGAACTTGCTATAAGGTGCATACCACATTTATTTTATATTCGTATATTAATGTACGTACATTGAAGAACCGGAAAAGGAATTAAGCTTCACTTTCCCTTTCAGAGTAAATGCGTTAACCAAGCAGAACTGTTGTCAAAAATTTAGTTTAGAACAAGTTATGATCAATTGCATCCGTTAGCTACATTACAGAGACGAAAAGACGAATTATTAATTCAGTTGCATTTATTTCCGTAACAATACATGCTATTTACCTGATATATACAATGAAAATTATATTTTCAACATTCACCTTATTTTAATACACCGTTCAGTTTCAGTCAAAATTGATAGGTTGTATCAAAGTTTAAAAAATAAATGATAAAAATTACTTAGGTAAGTTAAGTAGTCAACCGACTGACGAAGTTGTAAGTATAAAAGTATAAAAGTTTTTAAAGAGGATTGTTACGATGTGTGAGCATTATACAGTTAAGCTGTGTATCGTAGCTATGATGTAAAAGGTTCCAGTTACTACTTAAACCTGAACATCTACAATCACGAAAAGAACGGGTTGTGATTGTGAACAATAAAACTGTAGGTATGAATTCGAAGTTCTAAACTTAAGAATAGCTCCTGGGTTGTTCTGGAAGAAATGAGTTTAGTAGTTTGCGTTTCCTTAATAATGATATGAGACTAGAGCTCCTGCATAGCCTAACAAATATTTTATGTCTTTGCGAATTTATTTGACAATTCCTACGGAGTGTTTTGAGAGAAAAAAATCTGTTATTTATGGGGTTCTTCCCTTTTGAGCTTTAGACGGCTTTGCGTGCTCGTTTTTGCGTACGAAGGATTCAACTTTGCAATTTTTATTGCAAAAATGTGTACGAAGGAAGAGCATAAAGGTTTCTTCCCCGTCTGAGATTACGCTAAGATATTTTTATTATATTATTATGGTTTCCATTTTGTATGATTTGAGGTATGTGGTAGTACGTGTAATTTACTGCTATTATGGCATTGCGTATTGCGAAGTGCAGAAAACCCGCAGTGATAAGTCCAATGGACTCTCTCCCAAACCGGAGATCCTACGCAAGAAATGTTTTTACGCGTACGCCAAGTTTTTACATTATTTTCAAAGTTAATGTTTTGATGTTTGTGTGCTAGTGTCTAGTGTCCGCTACCCGGGTCGAAGACCCAAACTCATTCACTATTTACACAAATCATTGAAAATTCTCTGTATAACCTTTCTTAAGCACAAAGAATTTTTCTTAGCTTTTTCAAAGCCGAGCAGAGTGAGAGACAGTAGAACATTAGAAAATATATTATTTACTGTATATGAAAGTTGTTACTTTCTTACATAGAGAATACACAATAATATAAATATACCTACCTAGATATACACATAGATACTGTTTACGAAGGCGAATTTCTGCACACAGCTTGCCAAATGTCTCGTTTATGATATTGTACTATACCATAGCGTGCGATTTCATATACAGATTGAATTTTCTCAGTTGGTCTCCTGCAGTAGAATACAAGTGATGCAAAAGAGTATAGTTGAATTGTACATATATTCTGCATGTCTTGTGCTAGTATTGCCTGCGTAATGAATTCAGCTCACATATTGCAATACATAAAGCTAGACAATAGGGAAGTACACTGCAGAATTCTTTACCAGCACGGCACACATTTAGCAAATAAACTATACATACTTCCCTATTGCTGTTACTGACGTAGGATGCGAACGAACTGGATTCGATAATGAAAAGAAAGTCGGGGAGAGAAAGGGAATTTTTTGCACAACTGGCTGATATGTATGCAGATAGCTCAATTTAATAAAGTACAGAGAGGGCATACTAAACTAATAATAACACACCAAACGAACGAACGAATAGAAAGTTCATGGCACCAGCAACAGCATGAAGCACTCTAGTTAAAACCATAAGGCTCCTTATTGTCGGCAAATTCCTAATAATATTTGCATAGTGCGTTTAGTGTAATAAGGTAGGAGAAAAGAAAGGTTTCGTTCAACCCAATCTAATTGTTCTTTTGTAGGCAAAAATTCAAACGTTCAGAACACAAAATGCATTGCTCGTCTTTGCCCACGTCGAACTTAATCATTTGACCTCAGGTTATTGCAACACACACGAGCAGCCATCGCGAGATTAGAAAACTACGTGCTTGAACTTAGTGACTACGAAAAGATGTGTATCTCATACTCTATACTCTTTACAAGTATAATTTACAGATACGACGATTCAGTTAAAGTACCTATAAGAATGTGCTCATAGGTACGTATAGAAATTTCCATTACTTTTTTTATTCTATCTGCAGTACTAAAAGCACTTGAAGTATTTCTTACGTTTAATTTAGTACTTTTCACTTCCCATTCATGCAGTCAATGGAGAATTAAGGGCAAAACTCGAAATTGTGCGAGTCAACTCTACTACTAACCTTATTTCGACTGGAGAAGAGAAATTGGGCAAAGGCTTGTGCTTGACTTCACTTATATTGTTGAAGGTACCTTGATTCCATTCTGCCACCACCACTAGAATACTAGAGGTACCTTGCAGAATATATGAATTGTTTTGGTTTACCTTTTGTGTCGAACTTCCGCCTACTCATTTCGAGAGTTGACTGCTGGATGCATGGTAGTTGTAATAGTGCATTAGTAACATAAGTAATCTCATTGGCTACAGATGGTACGAAGTAATGACTGGAAAGTCGCCTTTGCTCGGGAATCGTTTTCATTGTTCTTCCATGCCACAAGAAAGCTTTTTAGGTTAATTTGACAAAACTGCGTCGTCCTCCTTCCTTTGTCTTGCTTTATCACTCCTCCTCTCCAAACTAATACACGATACGATTCCAGAGCAAAACTCTTTGCTTGCTTTGCTGTTACGACTGGTGTAGTGAATGAAAGTGTATTTGTATTGCATTCAGTACATCCTGTCCTCGATCCTCTTCTCAGACAACGGAGAAAGTTTATTGTTGGTTTAGTTACCTTAGCCACTACTCCGTTCTACATTACCTACTTTCCTCTCCTAAGTAATCAGTCCTCGCAGTCATTGCAACACGAGTAATGAAAATTGTTTTCGCAGTAAAAGCAATACCTACTTACAAAAGTACAATAATACCGTATTTCTTCTAAAGCAACCCGGGGGTTGCTTTTAAAAATCGCGGATTTACCACTCCGGGTTGCTTTAGAGTCCCCGGGTTCTTTTAGAGGTAGGCCAATGTAATTAAGGCCTAGTTAAGGCTTCATTAACCATCAAGCCTTGGGTTGCTTTAGAGGCCCAGGTTCTTTTAGAGGTCCGGGTAACTTTAGAAGAAATACGATATTGTTAAATTGCTCTAACATGCTAAAGTACACTTAGGTACATGTAGGCAAAAGCTAAAAGGTTCTCAATAATTCTATTCAACAATACAATGCTTTCCATGCAAGTGGGACCTGCTTGTGCTAAATTTTCCGGAAGAGATCTCACTTAGGCTAATGGAACTCTTGCCCTGACTACCTTACACAATAACATGATATGAACGTATAAAGCATTTCATTTATTAATACAGCAGCCGGTTGTTCATCGCTGTAACACATTCTCTGGCTCTTGGATGATCGCAGAAAAGTAGTTTTGCTCAAATTCATACATTCGTAAATTGTTACATGTTGCCTTCAGTATTACTGTGTATTTTAAAATTTAATTGCACCCAGCAATTATATTTGAGGTTGCTACACTCTTCTAAATCTTTATTAGGTTACTCAATTTTATTTATATTAATTTTATTTATTTATACATATAGGTTTATTAGAACCTAAAAAGTTAAGTTATACTTATACCTACTAATAACTACAAGCTTAGAAGACAGATACCTATATTTTAATTTGCAAATAAAAATAATAACAAGAATTAAATTTTTGAAGTGGTGACGAGCTTTGGAAAGTTGAATTTTTAATATTGGTTAATATAGAATACAATTTAAGACTTTTGTATTGTGCATTTTTGCTGTAAATATTGCACAATATTTACTGCAAAAATGAACTCTAATTTCTGTTATTTTTGTGCTTCACTCCTTCACGATTTGTAGACATTGTGAATGTCTACTGCCCACGATGCTAATGTTTTAATTAACAGTAAATTGCAACAATCTGTTGTGTGTGTAAACACAGGATGTTTTATGTTTAATTGGAATGGTTATTTTATTTTATTCCTTCGTGGTGAGACGATTTGTTTTAGAGGATGTTTCTAGTTAGTACAACATTGGTATCCCATTGTTACATCATGTTTGACTATTGCTTCAAATCAGAGTGAATGTAATCCTCTGCTTGACAGTCTGACTTGACATGACAGCTTCACAACTCAATCCTTTTGTATGTGTTACGATAATATTGCTTTGGTATATAGGATATTAGCACAGAGCTGATTGTGTGTAAAGGTTCTGCAACCAAGTCCAGTCTGCATCAATGCTTTGAACTGGACAATGCATTCATTTTCATTTCGTTTCACATTTTCAAAGAAAAGATTTCTCAATCGAAATGAACAGCCAGACAGAACAGACGATGATGAGAGTGACACAAGAGCCACATGTATGACTACACGCTGTACACACATACACATGTATATCTCGGTTCCCGTACATCACAGCTCGGTGCACATCACAGCTCGCAGATTTTACAGCTCGAGTACACCACAGCTCGCGAT
>JAQFYB010000367.1:0-58656 GCA_034694085.1 Pogonognathellus longicornis
ATCATTTATACTACTATCATCACAACAAACCCACTGTACTAGTAGAGATAAAGCGGGTGGAAAGTACTGTGGATTCACGCTATATGCAAGGGAACTCCGTCATTCATTCACTGATTTCGCAGTAAACTACATAGACGCAACGAAACTACTCATAAGAATTCCTACGCAGGAAACTTGAATGTGATACTTATCCACTGACACTTTACTAATGCACATCCTCATCGGCAGTCATCCGATCCTCATCATTGTCATCATCTTCCAATTAATTATTTTTTGGTTTCCTACTTCAATTTCTAGCGTATCAGATCGAATTGCATTGTGTTCCATACATCTATTAATTTTCTATTCTTGTTTCTTTCACTTTTGTTTTAAAGAACAGAATATTTCATTTTGTTCGTTTGTTGTAAGATTTTATTTGATAACTTATGCCAATTTTTCATAACAAATATTTAATATCGTATCTAGTTTCATGGTTTCCTAGGGTACCTGTTTATATAAGTTCTCCCAATTAATTATTTCTTTGTTTCACTTACAGTATGGCAATTTTCAAATAGTAATTAAAATGTGTGTGTTAAATTATTACTTTTTGTGATGTTGGATGTTTGAAAACCAAAAATACTAGAATCTATATTTTACAAGAATATTAGTATGGTCCACTGGCGTAGCCAGGGGCAAATCCCCCCCCCCCCCCCGAAATCCTGAAAAAACAGGTTTTTTGCCTTTAAAGGGCAAAAAATTGCAAAAATTTTTTGCGCTAAACGCAAATTTTATGTATTTTATGTACATTTTAACCCAAATTTGCTCAAATTTTTCGCGATTACCTCATGTTTTGAGTTTGCGCCCGCTTCCCCCCCGAAACAAAATCCTGGCTACGGCCCTGGTATGGTCTTAGGCATGGAATACCTGTTCCTGTTCGCATAATCTGCACATTCAAACATCGTATCGTACAATATGTAACCTGTATTATATTATTTATTTTCGTGGAAAAATAAATTGGTGATTACAATTACAAAATGTTTCAGGTTTCAGTTTTGCTCAGTCTTTACTAAGGAAAGGGAATCGCAATAATTTTTGACTGGGTCTTTCGTTATTGTGTTGGTGCTGAGAAAATGTATCTGTAGCAGCAGAGACGCAAAGAACTTTCCGAGAAGCGGACTAAATATTTTATCAGCTTTATTTCGATTCCTTCATTTTCTTTTGTTGGAAATATGATCCTTGGAACTAATGCTTTATGACAAGTTTCAAAGCAAAGTTTTAGAAATATTATACCTTCATTCAAGAATGGTATTTTCTGTCTGTACTTAAACATTTCTACATTCAGATGTGATTATAATTGAAAAGCTGATTGAAGAACAAGCATTGTGCAAAAATTAATGCGTGTATGTCCATGGCTCTTCATTAAATAAGATTTTCAAACTTTTGTTGCTTTGACGTTGAAGTTTGAGTTGGTGTATTATTTCCAAAATATTCTGCAGAAAACCTGGATTATAAGAAACGTTAATTTATATGCATTGTTATAATGTTTCCATGGCCTGAGGTGTTTTCAAGCAATGAATACCTATATACCTACTTAATTTTCAAGCTTTCATTTGAACGCTACACAATAATTAGAAATGTTTTCTCCGCTGATGTTTCGCAAACTTATTTTCGATTGTTAGCAATACTTTTGTTTGAAAACATGTTAACTCTATAAATGGAATCATCATTGTCTTTCCAAATAAATTGTTTATAATCATGCCGGTAAATTCTGACTAGTGTTTAGCATTACCTAGGTTTCCCTTGTTGTATGTATTATAATTGTTATACAGGATTCAATGTTTTCAAAACGATTATTAGTTAATATCTTATTGTTAGTATATTCACTCACGTTTTTGCTTAGGTACTTATGTTCGCCAAAAACATTTAGAGTCTAAAATTAAAATAATAATGTATTTTACTTAGGTATGTTAGTACTACCAATACCAACTACTTTATATTTACACATTCATTATATTCAACTAATCAAATTATAGTTTGGATAAACCCCGAGCAGGGCTCGGGGTTTACTTACCAGCTATTTAGCATTACCTAAATCATACTGAGGTACAAAAACTTCCATACTGCTGAAATAAAATTAGACAGAAAAAATGTTTCAAACCTTGATTTTTCCAAGATATGTAAGTTAATACCTTGGAATATATACGCATTCACTATTAACATGTATGTGTAGTATACTCGTCATAATCCAAATGTGTGATGGTGAATTGGAAACCTTCGTTTCATGCTTATAAAACATCTTTCCACAGCCATTGTTAACCAATGTTATCGCTACTGCTGCCTATTGTACGGATTTTCTACCAAGTTTCGTAACACGGCCATGTGAAAGTGAGCTTGCATCTAAAGAGAAGGTACACGGCTGTTGCTATGTACGAAGTACGACTCCCATTCTCCATTCACAGAATTTGGAATTCAGGGAAGCTGTAATGGAGAAATCGGAGCTCAGGAAAGAGCAGTGAAAGAAGCGCCATTTGACACCTAAAGAACGAGTCGAAGGTTGTCATAGATAACTCGCATGAAAAAACTTATCTACAGTTTAGATTAAGGGACACCGCCGGTTATTTAATCTTTATGGTTCATTCTACATTTGTCGAGTATCAATGAATTTATTTATCATTTTCACTACTTAGTAATGACTTTTATTTAAATCCTCCTACCTTTAAATTGGTTTTGCTGTCTAAAAATATTGATTTTGACTCTATAATAAATATTATAGAGTCAAATAATATTATTTTGCTTCTATATCTGCACTTTGCCTATCTAATATTTATTACGCCGTCTGAAATTATTTTAATTTCCTCTAATTTAGATGCGGATGACGATATCATCGCCCTAATCATAATAAATTTCTAGTAGATTTCATATAACATAAAAATATGACAATTAATTTATCTATACCATAAAAATATGTTAACTCATTTTAAACTTTTCAGAATGGATAGCATCAAAATAAGCTCACTATAAAATCAATGTAAGTTAAACATAAAATCAATTTAAGTTGATGTTCGATTAATTATATTTTACTATTAATATTAACAGTGCATATTATATTATTAGTATTATATAATACAAATTATACAATACAATATTAATTATATTAATATTTTTATGATATAGAGTAACTTATATAGAGCAAATCCTGATCGGAAAAAATTGAAATTTTATAAAATGCATGAGGTTTAACCAGCCAATAGTTTTCTTAATATTATAGTTTCAAGTATAGTGTATGTGTGTATAATTGGTCTTGTAACCTGGATAAACCAAAAATATTACAAAATTTTAATTTTATCTCAAACTAAGGGTTATTATCGAAAGGTGTCAGGACAAATAATCCTCTTCTTATAAAGGACAAGAGATTTAATGCACTAGTAAATTATTTCCGGTTTGAAGTTATATTCAATCAATTATCATAGCTTGAAATTCTGTTATTTATTATAGGATTTTAAGATTCATGGTTTCACATTCTATTGTAAACCTATGTGAAATGTATTTTACATTTTTAAATTGTTGTGTATGCATTTCCTTTGTGAAATCAATAATTTTAAATGAGTTGGTGTTCCTTATAATTGAAATTCGATGTATATTGTAGTCACATCAAAACGTTTGAAGTTACAAAATTATAAACACATTTTAAGCATGAATATAATAACAGAGCACTAGCAACTTATTCATGCTCTTTAGAACCATGCATTGCATAGCTTTGCACAAACACTACAACGCAACGGTCTTTTATCATCTAGCGAAAAAGTAAGAGTTTGTGGGACGAGTCATCTACACAAATTCTAAAGCACTACATGATGTGTATGTAGTTGTAAGCTGGTTTGATACGTGACTCCAGTCACACCGTTCGATTTACCCAAACACTACTTCGCAAATTATTATTAGTACGTTATACTACATTTACCGATGTACCATTGATACCATGTACCTGTCTACAACAATGGAATCTTACATAATTCACTCAACAATAAGTCTGTTGAAATTCTCAACTTTATGTTCTCATTCTATGTACTTACATTTCAACTCGACTTATTCAATATAATGGAAGCTATCAAATATAAGTACTCATATAAAAAAATATATATACAATGCATATATACAATACTTGTGAATATCATGACGTAAATTTAATGCAAGATGCACGAATGCATTAAATAAAACGCATAGGTATTATTTTAATTTTTCTATTCATAAATCATACAATTATTTTATTTTAGTCACAAGAAGCTTGAATTTCATGATTATATGATTCTTTATATTTAAACCGCCTGTGCAAGACAATCAGAGTCAGTCAGTCAGTTAGTGAAGCGGCCGAATTCATCTAGATTTTATATTTCTATATAAATAGGTGCTTTCTGCATGAGATTTCGAGGTTTGATTTCAATAATCATGTCTTGAATATAGGTATTGTATTTATCAAACCAATTTAGATGACTATTCCATTCAACTTGTAGGTAGGTACTGATATTGGTGGTACGGTGTGCTCTATAATGTGTTTATAGGATTGAACCAATGAACAGACTGTAAGATGTATCTCAACCTTCGCGTCGTTGCATTGCATTGGAGAAATTATAGTAATGCAACTTGTAAATAGATTCATTGGAATCAAGAATGGAAATAGACGCATTTAGATTTAATCGGTTTAACGCTGATTGTACTACTATTTACAATATTAAGGGTAAGCCAAGCAATAAGCATTAACGTGCTTGTTAGTAGAATAAGTGTTGGATGTATCATTTAATCACCAAAGCATGTAAACAGTATAATGCAGTGACTGCAAACATGGTCTAATTCCAAAGACAATAATATTATCCCATCTTCATATGGCAAACCTTAGCAGAGGTAGTGGAAAGGTGGAAAAAGAAGGTAATGTGTACATAGAGAGCCCTCGTTCATCTTAATGCATCCCATTTTTATCTTTTAACAAACACCATTCAAAACTGCAATTGGTAATTACATAACCCAAAGAAGGTTAATAAACAACCGTTACATACGTGAAAATTAATGCTGATTTAGGCGCAGAGTCAGTATATGTAGTTCGTATTGGTTTTAACCAGAATTTACAAGATTAACCATTTTTCTTGACTCTTCAGTTGAAACTGATATTTTCACACAGGAATCTAATAAGTAACAAGTAGCACAATCAAAACGAGTCATTTTTGAGCCTTTAAATGCTCTAAAAAGGTCGAATAAGTAAATATATTGGGCGCATTGGGCGCACGATATATTTATTTAATTTTATTTAAAATGTACCATCTTTATTGCTTTGCATGATAATACATCATTAGCTGATTGACTTCATAGTTGAACTCAGTGAAATGACATAAACATAGTGAAAGCACCCAATGTATTTTTTTTGCTGGATGAGTTAGATGAGACACACTGTTCCACTATATAATCATCCGATATGCCAGATTGTAATTTCTTTTCATCTAAAATTGAAAATGTTTGTATTTGTTACTATGCATTGAATTGTACACTTTTATTATTAAATTTCAAGGCAATTCAATACCCATTAAGTACACGTGTCCCAAAAATGCTTTCAAAGCAGACTGCTGAAGAATGACAGCTTTCTACACCCTGTCCATGGAAATATGAGTTGTAAAATGAAATGATTTTAGGAATTTGCTCCTGTTCATTATGTCGTTATTATTATATATCAATTATTGTTGAAATACTTATTGAAAGTTTCAATGTTAAGACTAAAATAGTTTTTAAATGTAAAATGCTTGTAAGGGTTAAATTTAACAAAATTGTCATTAATAACAAGTACAGTTAGCTACTCTAATGTGAGTTTCGTTGTTCATGTTCGGTCCAATGCTGAAACATCATTTAAAAATGTGAATTCATTATTTTAGTTCAAACCATAATGAACTTCGTACACAACAGAAATTTTACTTTAGAGGGAGTCTATTCTTTCCCATATTGCATTTACAATTCTTAATTCATTTGTTGAAAACCATTTGTAGCTTACTTGCTATAGCATTAGTATGGACATCATAAAATGTAAATTGCTGAAAATATGCGTTTGAAATGATGTCAATTGGGCAGATGACGTGTTTAGAGGATAAGTGTGTTAAAATAAATGTTCGGATATCCAGTTATGTTATGCTTCTCCTAAATCATCAAAGGTGTACTCTATAATATTATTATGACAGACTAATGCAATATACATAGCATGTAGTAATCCATCAGCTCCTATTGTATAAATTAAATTAGCAAATCCGTCGTTAATATACAGTAATAATATTACAATATTAGTATTAACTATACTCACTCTCCAACTCACTAAATCTTTCTTCATACTAATAATACCTCATATCATACTATTATTACGACTGTACTGTAAATGCTCTGCTTTTGTACGATACAGGATCTTGCACCCTGCTGCAGTCAACCATGAAAAATCAACAGCTTGATTTATGTACAAATGGTTGTGATATAATAAGTATTTTTAAAGCATTTAGGAAACAAATGGCATTCCACATACATTTACATAACTTAAAAATTATAGCATGATTTCACCCCCAGGTCCAATTCAAATCCTTGAATAGCATTCAACAGTTGAATCAAGTTCAACTCATCTATAAATTAAATTGCTTGCTTTAAGACGTACGTGGGAAAAATAATATTTGCTTTATGTTGACGCACTGTGCTGATTTTTAGCATCTCATATTACACGTACTACAATAATTGATTGGATTATCATGTCAGCGGGTAAAGAATTTACTAGGAAGGTACTGTAAACAATAAAAAATATAAGTTACCAGTAGAAGTACCTGAACCTAACAATTTGCCAAGTGCTTCCATACACACCTATACTACCTTTGTGAAGAGCTATAAGGTTCTGGAGCTGTGTACCACGTCATCGAGCCATTTTAAAAATTCCAGGTATATTATATTAAAGATGTACATTATAGACTTTCAGTGTGCAGAGAGCTAGAACTTACTCTTAAAAACTATACACCAATTCGTAAGTATGTCATTACTCACTACATACTGTCATAACATAACATATTGAATAGCTCTGTACTATTTGAGAATATTGTATCTCATCGTGTGTTACATGATGATTATGTTACACAGCGCACAATTACCACCTCCCTTATGACAATTATGAATAATAACAAAGTTATGTAGATTCATTATAGGGAAAAACAAATGAGAAAATGAAATCTAACGGCTCAGTGTATGTATAATAATATTATTTGAGCAGATACCTACTTAACTCACAGATTGACTATACACACATAATACCATAGACACACATTTTTAACGATGAATATGTAAATACTAGCTCTGCAGGCGCAGTGTTATAGAACCTGCACTGTTTTTTAGCTAAGTACGTCATTCGTATATAATTATTGTTATTAACACATGGAATTATTGAGTCGTACGACGTATAGTTGTAGTTGTAGTATTTTCTACAACGATATCTGCAATATTTAGCTGTATACATATAATACATTGGAATTAGAATGAAACACACACAGTTCGTCGAAGTAAAGCTACACTACATCAAATTATTATTTCATGTTGGGTAGTTCGCCCTACACAAAGTTTCGTCTCATGATGAGTTAAATCTACCTAGCCTGTGATGTGTAGGTGCATTGCATTGCAAAGTGAGTACAATATCGAATTATGTGGAATACAGAGAAAAGATTGCATAAATGGATTTATGTAAGTGTGTTGAGTGGAGCAGAGTAAGTATTGGCGTAGGTACTGGTAGTTTAATACTCCTGTTCCTATACACTGCTCAATAGAGCTACAATACACACACTGCATGGTGCAGAGATGACCAGGATCATTCCGAATTGCATCATTATTGTTAGCTTATTTGCACATAGCGTGTACAGTGTATGTACTTGTACATCTCTAGCAATAGTTTGCAAGTCGTAGCGTCAGCAGTATTAACAATAACTAAGGTACACATCATAGCTTTTACCCACAGATCTACAATCTACATAATCATGTACAGATATACAGATACATGCATTGCGTACATGTTCCTTTAGTTTAGTTTAGTTTAGTTTACTACAGCATCAGTTAGAATGTGTGTGCATGTGTGTGAATGTGTGTGTGTGTGTGTGTGTGTGTGTATAATGAGTTGTATGTATATGGATACGTGTAAAGTTTGTATATAAATGTGTGTAGTAGTATGTGTATGGTTGAGTTCGTTTGGTTGTATTGGGAAGAGCAACGGTACCTGCTTCCGCATTGGTGCCACTTGAGGACGAAACCAGGAAGTCACTCACAACAATCCACCGAAGAAGAATAAGCAATGGAAATGGAAGTGGAAGGGTCATTGGCCGGCTACGCCTTGTGGTTATGTTTTATGATGATGAGACGGAAGATGAGTTGGCTCTGGCTTGGCTTGACTGGTTCTTCGGTTGGTTGGCAATGGTAGGGAGGGTCTCTGTCCCTCTTTTACGTTACTTAGTCTACTCCACATGCATACTTCGCAGTCTCTCTCTAATACCAATGCCATGCCATGCACAACTCATATCACAAAACCAAGAGCTTTTACCTTGTCTTCCCTTCTCTCCTTCTGCCGTGTACTTACTGTCGCTCTCGTCTCTTTTATTCTCACTCTGTGCATCTTAATCCGATCCTTCGTCTTTTTCTTCCACCACCACACCATACCATACCATACCATGCCAAGCCATGCCACCAACACTGCCATGCCACCACCATCCATGTCCATGTCGTACTTTTAATGCTCATCCTTCCCTTATTCTCTTGTTCCCTCAGCTTAACTCTTTCTACAATGCATGTCTCTTTAAATATAGAGGCTGTGAGTGTAGGTACTACAACTAGAATCTACAACGTAAACTGCAAATAAGACTCAAATACTCAGTGAATGTGAGTTGGCCGCAATTTTGAGCAAGTGAGTTGGGTAGTGAGATTATGTTGATGTGTTGTGTTGTCCTGCTTGCTTTTTGTGTGTGCTATGTCTGTGTGTTGTAACTGTGGTTGCTTTAAGTTGGCTCATTATTACTACCTTTGCCTATACACGGGTACTAGTTTTGCTCACTTTGGATGATGGCTTCAATGGACTCGTCGGCCAACTCTCAATGCAATGTTCGTTTACTTACATTTTCATGTATGAACCGCTATACACGCACAAAATGCTAAATCGTGATACTACTACACTAACAAACTCAAGTGAACAACATAACCATCCATCGCGACTCGCGACTAGAACTGATGGCCTTATGTGCCACATTACAATTATCTTATTGTTCCCTACCTACATATTTACTAAACCAAATGCAAACTATGCACTCCATTTTCGTATGCATGTATATATGTACCTTCATTTTCTCCATCAACTTTTCTGTCATCCAGAGAATGCAGTGTAACAATAAACGTCCTATTATGTATCTTACCTGTTTCGCTCCTTTCGTCCTACAATTAGTTCATTGTGTAATTTTTTAAGACCACATGACCAAGATATAAGATCAGATTTAACTTATTTGACTAATGAGACTATTTTATATGTGTTCATATATAAATAAATATGTTATATAGTGAGATAATATATAAACATATTCAATATATTATATTGAAATAAATGGAAATTAAAAGTTAACAATGAAATATATTAAAAACAAATTTTTAATTTGTATGTAAGCAATAAAGGTAGCTACTTTACAAATGTAACATTCCAAAACATATAACGGCAATAATTTTATTTGTCATTGTATATACAATTCTACAAAGAGCCTTTTAATTAAAAGTTCGCTGCTATTTAAGAATTAATTACATCCCATTTTTATAATATTATGTAATTATATAATATTTGTACTTGCATCTATAATATCTACTACAAATATGCACTTTAACAGTTTGAATTAGGTCAAATGGTCCTTAACCCTGAGAAATAAAATTTATTGACCAGCCAGCAAGAGCAGTTTAGTATTACGAGTTTAAAATATCAATGAAATATTAATAGGGTTTTATACTCTAAAATTATTAAAGTATCTTATACACTGAGCTCTACAATTGTTTATAGCTATTAAACACACATACCTACAGCCTACATCTATATAGGTACGTACGGTGCAATGACTCCATAAAACTGAGAGCGTTTATTGTCCGCATTGTACGCATATTACGACACAATATATGGATATGTGATTCCATTGCTTATAGAGTTATGTGTTAGTGTAATAAATACAGTGAAATCTGAACTGTAATTTACGTCGCAGTAGTTCATGCAATTTTTAATAATGGATGGCCACATGAACGGTTTAAAGGAAATTCAACCAAGGTTAAATATAAGCAATATGAACCCCCACTTGGATTTTGAACAGTGGCTTTTATCTGCATATAATGCCACATTTTTTATTATTATATTATATAATGGATTTGTTGACGTTCAGATTTCGGACCAGATTTTATCTTCGTGTTATATGTGAATGTGTACAAGTGAGTATGTATGGTGCAAGTGAGCATAATATGTAAAGCTACATGTACTGTACTAGCAAAGGTATGCCCATTGGAATGTAAATATATGAGAGATTACGGGGAGGATGCAGCTGCACACAATGCAGTTATCTAATACTAATAAAATATTTCATTCGCAGTGCGTAGGATAGGTCCTCTCCACCACCAACAGTGAATCATTACCATTCCCATTTGAAAACTATACTGTTCTGTAGAACAAGTTCAAATGTTCATCATCCTGTCCTTATTTTCCATCCCTATCTGCTTATTTTTAATTTATATTCATTATTATCATTATGCATTGAATTTCAATCCTTTTTAGTGCCACTCATCCAACTAACAGAATAACAGCACTAAAAGCTCTTTACTGAATAAAGGACAGGATAGTGCATAGAATGGTGTTTCAGTTTTAAACGAGTCGAGATAGAGAGGCGGGGCCAGAGAGCGGAGTAAAATGGTCAATTCGTATTCATATCATAAAGCACTAAGCAGTATAAAGAACATTACTTTTGCAGTTATTAGCGATTTTTTACCAACTCAATTATATTTCAACGCATATTTTGTACTATTTCGGTTAATCAAGGTAGGAAAATATGAATCTAATGCTCCAGATGTTATATACCTACTCTTTATGTAAATCCAATATCCAAATGTAACTCCAAGTGAATAACAATGATTATTATACAATAATGCGCGGTGTAGTGTAAATATATTCATGAGAACATTAAAAAACTAATTAAAGTTGAGCTCTTCGTATTATTATGTATTAACAGAGTTTTCTTCTATAGCAGAAATGTAAGACTGTAGGAGTATCACTTAACTTCAATTTAAAGTAGAGTGGATCCAATTAACAAAATTAAAACGTGGGTGTACCTAGTTATAGCGATTTTTGAATAAATATTTGTCGAAAAATGTTTTAATTAGCGTATAGTGGTTTTGCTAGTTATGTCAACTTAATTTACGACACCGGAAAAATGAATTTTGTCTTATTTCTCGGGATTTTATCAACTGACATTTATATGTTGGCTATATATAGGCATACGGCATTGTTATTGCTAAATTTGGAATTAACACAAAGGAGGAAATGGTAAAAACGTGTGTGTCTCATGTAAACATTAATTAAAATTTCAACGTGGAATGCATGTACTACAATATTCACCGTATCCGTTTATTCCTTGGTATTTACATCCATAATCATACATTACTCAACATATTCGCGTACCCACGCATATTACACTAGCTTTTGATAGAACGCTTGCAGTAATGAATAAAAGAATATATCATGAATAAATAAGCTTTGAAATGGTGCGTTGATTTCAGTGGTTGAGCTACTTGTATTTGTGTAATGAGCGATTAGAGTGAAACAGTAATAAGTGTGAGACGTTGATAATGCGATACACATCTGCATGATTTCCTGCAAACTGCTATCTCAAGCCTTAGCACCATTGCTATAATGAGCTCCACGACTAATAACTTTCTCACGTCCATTTTACCCCCAAGAAGATTAAGTAATCAAGAGCGGTAAGGTGTAGCATTGGCCATAATGCAATATACCTACCAGCGCAGTGCAGTAGTGCTGTAAAATGCCCGTGTAGAATTATTATATTGCGGAAGTTAACCTTTGCTTGTCGAAAAGAAGTATCATCTATCAACGCCATAGAAAGGTGCAATTCAAGTCTAGTCCTACAGCTGGGAGGTCGACTCAGTCAGTCAGGGTGCACTTAAAATTTTTATATAACTTTTCTGCTTTACTTACCTTGCCTGCGTTTATTGCGTACATAAAATAAAAACCTTTGTGAGGGAGTACAATGAGATAGTGCACTGTAGACTGTACACAGGTTATATGTAGTGAAAAGAAAACATGTTCATATTAATATAGGAGCTGCATGTGCGTTGTTGGTTGTGGAACGGATATTACTGACATTCGTATTTGTATATTAGCATCACAGTTTCATGTCCATTTTACACAAACGCGAGGCACAAATGGGTAACACTATATTTTATTTCGGTTTTACTTGCTTGCCGTTAGTGAACATTTAATGTTTATTGGTGAGAGTAGAAAGTGAAATTGAAAACTCATTGTGTAGATTGTAGTCTTTATTTGTAGGATTTTACCTGAAGAAAGGCCAGTCCTTCGTTCCTTGACCTTGGATTACTTATGATTTCCAAAATGTTCCTAAAATAATACAATTTTTAGCTGCCACTGTCACAACACATAGCTCCATCACCATCATATAATCTTCTGTGTCTATACAACATTCTACAGTTTATGGTAGGGGCGAACAAATTGTAGGGTTTTCCGTTTCATATCCAATTTCAAACCAATTTCAAAAACTCTTCACTAATGGTAAAAGCCCTTCAAGCCAGAACATGAGACATAATTCTGAATATTATATTTGTCTTTATATGATATAGCACTAAGAGTGATTGCCAATATACCATACACTTCTAAATACTCCACAATACCTACCTTACCTACTGCATTTATAGTACCTTACTCTATAGTAGTCTCACCATGTCATAAAATATTTTCTCAAGTATTAACTGCAGTGTACATGCATACTTCTAAGAATATACTAGTAGTACAAATATTCTTCTGTTCCTTCAATTTCCATATTTTTCTAAATGCGTATTTTATAACAAGAATTAACCATCAGAGTATTTGACCGTCGCTTACATTCCAATTATAAATACATCAAATGCCAATAAACTGAAAGCCATTAGAAAAATTACACGTCCGACTCCAAAAAGTTCAAGTAGATGCAGAATATTTTTAAAATGTGTTGTGGCGTGTAAACATTTAACTCTAAAGCATTTGCCAACCATAAAATTTATTTATATTAGAAACCGATGTACAGACGTGAACCCAAACATTAATATCGGCTAACAAGACTTAATGCATTGATTATACTTTATAGTGTTGTGTAGGTTCATAATATAATTTCAACAAACACTTAAATACAAAGTAAACACTTTGTTTCACTTTATTTTATACATTACATGCCTTGAGATTGTATATTCAACTATAGCCAATAACATAATTCATTTCTGTCATAGACCTTGATGTTCTGCCATATACAATATTAAGGGCTCCTATGCTACTGCTACCCAAGGCATTACTTTACTTCCTTTCAAATAGTGAGACAGTGATTCTAACAACTGTCTCAATGTAAAAGTCGTACTTGTGTATCAAGGAAAGCTTGATAGCCTCTGGAAACGCTTCAACTTTGATGGCTTATGGTTCGTAGTTGACAACAGGGCTCTTTGTGCACAGAAGAATATAAATGATATTAATACACGTATATAGCTACATGCAATGTGCACTCATCAGTAAATACATTAGCTATCGGTGGGGAAAGGGCTCCTTGGTGTAGTATTTCCACGTGGACAGTAAATGTGTTGTATATTTTCAAACCATTCTACAACTCCTTGCTATTATTATCTACGGTTCACAGAGAACTTTGACTTGACGGACTGATTACTAGCAATTCAATGACACATTAATATTACAGTTGACTTAAAGGAAAATATACCCAAGTTTCTAGCGGTCCTGATGCGGAGAACGTTTAGGAGCAAAGTTTGTGTGTGATGTACGGACGCACGTTTTGTTTGGAAGACAGTTGCTAAAGACTCGGGAGACAGTGAGATGGAAACATCGATAGATAAATCATGTGTGTGATTTTGTCTATATAGACACAGCTATTTTAAATATTATTTTATATTCGTGAAGTATGAGTAATAGAAATGTGAAGTTGATATACTTGAGACGAATCACATTAACATAATATATGCATTCATCCTGAAAGGCCTGAAGGAATGTATTAATATTTTTAGAAATGTGGAAGGTTTTGTTTAGTGTCTGTGGCTCCAGGAGCAGGTAAAATCTGATTGTGATACGAGTTCTCAAAGGTTCAACTCGACTGTTCGTGAACTATGTGCACTGTGTCTTTGTCAACTTAAGCTTTAACCATTATCTCCCCGAAAAGGAATTAAATTGCTGCTTTTTCGTCTATACACATTACAATTCAACAAAGAATGGATAAAAATCATATAGACATACACATTTACATACATAGATAAACCATTTGTGTGAGTGTGAATGTATGTGTGTGTGTGTACAAAAACCTAAGAATAGAGTTTTGTTAATCGTTGTTTGAAGTTTCAACGTGTGCTATCCAACTCGTTGTGTCTATGCCCACACAAATTGAAGAGTTTGTGGGTCTGAAATTCTAGCAGTGTGACTACCTATATGTATTATACGTTTCTATACAATAGTCACTTATAATATTATTCATAAACAAATATAATATGAGAAATGATAGCCATGCAGTTCTCAAATAAAGGAACTGGAAGGCAATTACCCAAACTGCTTTTTTATTTTCGTTCCTTCACAAAGTATTTTGTGTGTTTGGGTTGTGTGTAAAAGTAAATGCTCCGTTTGTCTACATGGAGTGTCATTCACTAACATTAAAATACCGTTGTATTTTAGGAAAAGGAAAAAGTACAAACATATAGTGTTCCCATTGCACTTTGTTAACATTGATGACAGATAGTGCTCCTCGTTCCTTTTCTTTACAATATAACATTGGATTGGAAACAATGAAAGGGAAATAATGATATAATTATTGAAACGTACATGGAAAAGCTACTTGTATTACAACAGACTGACATGACGGGAGTGGAAACAACAAAAATCAGCAACGATTTAAAAGTAACCATGGCTTATGCCACAATTAAAAGCAAGACAATAAAGTTAACAGAAATATAGTGTTGCTTAGAGCATATCTTTGCCCACCAACAACAAAAGCAGCACAAACAACTGAAATCAAATGCCTTGAAATGAAAAGAAGTTCAAACAAAATGGTAAGGTATTACTAGTATTTTATATACATCACATACATAAAAAGCTTTTTAATGAACTACACTCTCGTTACACTCTATACTACTAAACAACTATATAAAACACTTCCACTACTTGGAATTGTCATCGTAAGGCAAGGCATGTGTGTTTGCGTAGAAACTGATTGCGTAACGTGAACATGAACAATTAACTGTGAGTCGC
Source organism: Pogonognathellus longicornis (assembly GCA_034694085.1). Taxonomy (NCBI): domain Eukaryota; kingdom Metazoa; phylum Arthropoda; class Collembola; order Entomobryomorpha; family Tomoceridae; genus Pogonognathellus; species Pogonognathellus longicornis. The sequence continues at coordinate 15,548 of JAQFYB010000367.1, forward strand.
GTTAGAAGACTATAATGTAGGATGAAGATTGCCGCAGTTGGTTGAAGCAGGTAAAAGAAATGAATAATAAAATTGTCTCTAGAACGAAAACAGCAACAGTACAAATACAAATACACGTATGGTGTATGTAATACAATCACACTCACACACTCACAACTAAGCAAAAGTACAGAAGCATTCGACAAAGAAAGAGACTAATTCAGGAAGTTCATTAGCGGTTCATCTTCCTTCCGTAGTTAAGCCTTTTCTCGTTTTGCATTTGTAGTCAGTGCAGTATTTGCAGTGTTAGTGGGAACGAAGTGGGTGTTCATGAACTGACTCGTCCACTCAACGTTATGTACAAGCACCCTTTAATAAAAATTAAATAAATTCACAAATACTGACTTGGCCTGTTTGCAAGCTCAGTTTTTTCCTAGCGTGGCAAAATTATTTTACACAGGTAGTATTTAAGAAATACAAACATGCTTGGCTAAATGTTGATCATCGCCTTATTATCATCCCTATACACATTATAACACCTAAGCAGACTCGACTTTATCTCTCAGCCTGCTTGACTTGTTAGTCTTTGGACTCCAATCCTCCCTATTAAATGAAAATGAGTTTCAGCGCCATGTAATGTAATGTAGCAAAGAAGTAGCAATGAAATAATAATTGTTGTTGTTGTTGTTGTTGAGAATCTATGTGAATCCTTTATTGGCAATATCAGCAATAAAAGTATTTGGACGTAGAGCTCTTATAGCACTTACCTCCCCGTACTACCGTGTACATGTATTTGTATGACGTGTAAACAAACGTCTTAGAAAATTATTCTCAAAGAATTATTCTTCAAAACTCTGATTCCTCGAAGGCTCGAAGTAGCTAAGCTACTTACTATTATAAAGAAGATTGCGTTATAGACAGACTGGGAAAAGGAGAATATTATTTAATAAAATAATATTGCGATTCAATATTATGACGTCATAGTCTAAGTATAAACTGAGTGAGTTTGAGTAAATAAAGGATTTTTATGGGATTTGTAAACATAAAGTGAGACTGAAGTGAGTGAGTGCGCTACAGAGGGTAAAACCTCAGCCTCGCATCACACTTCACATCTTATTATAACTATTTGCAGTGAGTTTAGTTGAAGCTGGGTTGGATTTACTTTCTGAATTTTAACGGTGTCCAGACCCTGAAATGAAATCGAAAATGTAGATATAATGATGATAAAACACCGAGTGTAACAATTACAAAAATTCTCTCTCCCCTAACGGATTTTATCATCACGTGTAGTTGATTCTCATCCTCATCCTTATGTAACCGTGCCATTGACCTTCTGTGGAAATCGAAATGAAAAACGTTGTTTCAACCAAATCAACTTGCCTTGGCTCTCAGGAACTTTTACATGCAACAACTCACTCACTCACTCGTTCAACTAACAGAACATATCCTAAGATTCCTCTAGTAGTACTATGACTACTAGCGTTTCGTACTAGTAGAGTAGTAAAGTAAGTAATGTTGCTCAGCAATCCAATAGCTCGTATTGTTATCATTCTTCTGCTACTACAACAACGACTACTATGTAATACCAAGCTTAAAAGTATTGTGTTGTTACAGCATGAGGAGACACAGCCAGATGAGAGCTTGTGCTTTTCTGCCTCTGCTAATGCTCAAGATATTTATCAGAGAGATAGACCAGAGAGAAGCACAAGAAACTTTATCTTCTTTCACATGATAATAAGATAGTTGCAATTGTTATGGAAGCACTAGTGGAAAAAGAAGAAGAAGAGTTTCTGCCCATTAAATTATACATCGCTCTATCATAGTACTTTCATTCGCTTTACACAAAAATAGAGCCAGCCAGAACGTTACCTTTTATTTTCTAACTCCCATTTATTTCACTTACGTTAAATACTCGACTTTGTGTCTTTGCTTGACTGTCTTTAAACATTAATGACTATCCTACACTGCTACATGCTATTTATCTACATTCTTAACTCCAATTACGTAATATTGATCATCATAATAACATTCTACATCGTAGCATAATGCAAGATACAACGAGTTCAGCTTTTTTACCGGCGATTCATTGTGCTATTACTATTATTATTCTCAACCTTCTTATATGCTGTGATTTTTGATAAAATTATTCTGCAAAATAAGTATCTCTCGTCAAAACTATAATAACTAATGTATAAAATTTTTGTTAATTTATTGCTCGTCTTTAAATCTTCTTAAACTATCGCTCATGTGAGACTCACGTATTAGTCTACGTCCATTCTTTACTTATAGTATATAGTAATACACATCACTCAAATCATATAGCCAATAAAGCCTTGAAAATAAGTCCCAAGCTTTATTGTACTGATTTTGTTCAAGGATCGGATGGTAGAAATAGCATGGTGCCAATATTTTTTATCACAACATCTACATTATAATTTTAGTGATGGAATTTCACAACTAATCTTCTACTGGGTTGTTGGTTATTAACCCATAGCAATAGTTTACACTTACATTTTTCTACAAATTCCATTTATTAGTGCAATGCACTTCATCGTAAACGATTTTTTGTAGCTAGGTATTTAGCATTGTGTCAATTTCATTACGGATGTCACAAATAGAACCTGTAAATATAAATACCGAGACAAATATTACATGAACTCAGGTTATTATAATGACACATTAAATTGCTGTAAAACAATCAAGCCATTACTACTGCCAGGGAAATATGACACATCTTTATTTGCTCTTTAGACTGAGAATTAGCAACTGCATACTGTAAGCACCTAAACTATAATATTATGTCTACAAAAAATATTTTGAACTTGTATATTTTACGTATCTGTATATGAATTCATATCCGCAGATAGCGAATCACAAAGAATAAATATTTAAGTCGTAAAGATGTCAGAAATACAGTTTAATGTTCCTTTGTTTTGGCAACGATGGTTGTGACGAATATTTGGCACAGTAAACAACATGATGGAGATTGAGAGTTGAGTTGCCGCTTGCCTGAAACACGGACTAGCAATCGCATTCATCACCGTTGATAATAACAAGTGCAATATTACAAAACACAACCGAACAAATAAACTCAAGACATTTTGCATTGTACTCTATAACACTTTTATTGATGAATTTGCAAAGCAGCCTTAAGAGGCACGACACACACTAATACATGCATACGACTCTGATTTGGTGATATTCTCCGTTCTTCTTTGGTGTCGTGAGTGCACTTCTAGCAACATCCATATCTTCAAACAGTCTACTAATATCCAAGACGTTTACCCCTAATCAGTCACTGTACTTTTGAAATGTAAACATTTTTTCTAATATCGATCATTAAGAATTTACTCTTATTTTTTAAACTACTTTGATTTTGAATTTACAGTGTGCTAGCTTGCTGAGTGGCAACGAATGGAAAAGTAGCAACTTTTTTAATTTCTCAACTGGGTATGATTGTGATATAATATTACTAAATATTATGTTGTACCTACTCTTAAATAACTAATCTGAAATTGCTTGAACTAATATATTATTATTTAGGTTTACACCAATAAGTTGTTCACGGCAGGGCAGATAAACTTATACAGTTTATTTAATTATGCTGACATTTTTTGGACAAATATAATTATTAATGTTTTAAAGCACTTTTGCGCTTAATTGAGGTGAGTTACATCAAATAATCAGCAAATGTATCAAATAGTGTTGTAGTAGAGTTTTGAAAAAGTATTAGATATTAATTGCTATTAATAATTCCTCCCATAGTAATGAATAGTTCACTAATTCATATACTGTGTACTTAGTTTTCATGATAAAAATGAATTTTATTCATATGAACAATGAATGCAGGCAATTGCGAACTACCCGAATGAATGCATGTATATATATTGAACATAATAATACTACATGTATGTTGTTTGCAACATGCTGAAAAATCTCGGTATTTGTTATGTTATTTAAAGTAAGCTTGAAATTTTTTGATTACGCTTGAATCTATCACATTGTATCTTATTTTTACAGTTTACTTTTTACTTTATCATCTGAACAAAAGTAAAATCAAAGGGTAGATAAGAAAAGTGGCTATTATCGTTCACGTCGAAAAAATTACTTGGTATCTTGGTTTCATTGCTTTCCACCCTTGCCTTCCTAAGTTTATTATGGGATATAACGTGATGTGATTGCGCTCAGAGATATGGCTCTAACATTACAAATTGCAATAATGCCTAATGCAATGCAATGTAGGATTCGCAAATCTCAACTGATTAATGATGAGTTATAGGTAGATATAGATAGGTATTGCATAAGGCATCGGAATACGTGTTGTTGTAAGTGTATCTTGTTTACAATCAGACTCGACGTCAACAATTCTATGAAGATGGTTGGGATGTTAGCTAAATTACACAATGCATTCATTGCATGAGTATCTATCTATCTCTCCGTATATTTCTCTTAACGCTCCCAGACCTGTTGATTACAGACGAAAGTCAGTGGAAAAACATAACCGAAGCCCCAGACTTTTATTCTCATCTTGTTCCACGAGTTTCACTAGTGCATTGCATAAACTTGCTGTTGTGTTGTCTCGAGTCTTGAGTGTGCAGCCAACCAACCCAGCAATTTCGAATCGTCGAGTAACGTAATGTGGAAGGGAGGTTCGACTATATGGATACCTCTTTGATAATTCCATACACACCTGTTTGCATTGCATTATTACCGTCATTTCTCACAATCCAATTCAGAGAAAGACTCAACACTTGGCCCAATAAATAACTGGGACTTTGGAATACATTTTCAAAAATCCTTTTAAATATTTTTATGATATTAAATTAGCATGCCGCCTTGTAGGTAGCTTTAACTAAAAAATGCACCTCTAATTACTCTAGAATGTCCATTTAAATACCAATGACTATTTCACCATCACCTGTGTAACCGTAAAACTCCGCCAAAGCATTTTAAAAGGAAATTATTGAGAATTTGAGTGGAGCTTTAATGTATCGAAACAAAATTTGAGGCTAAAAACAATATTTATTTTTTCCCTAGGAGTTCGCAGAACAGTATGAGTGGTATGTGAAACAATTGGAGTGCACATACATTACACATACAGGTATCTGTGCACTATACAAGGAAAGGGGAAGGTATAATATAATATTTTATAAACATAATATTCATAGTGCATAGTATGAAAAGGTATGATAATAAAATATCAGTAGTGCTATTATAAAACGAAGAGGAGAAAAGTATGTTAGATTGTGTTGTGTAGGTACGGACTGCACTGTAGACAAGTAGCTTTGTTGTACTGTATGTATTGTATTTGAGACAGGCAGGGTGTATAACATTTCCCATGGAATTGCATTACCACCGTAGTAGTTGTACATAGCCAAAGTCGTCATCGTGCATGGCTTAGATAGCAATAGCAGCAATACAGCAACACTAGCACATCATACAGTACTAGTATAGAATAGCAAGTAATAATAATAATAATAATAGTTTAGTAATGGTAGTACGAGTAGTGGATTACTAGAAGAAGACGAGTCTTATTGAACGTGGAGAGTAAGGGTTTCCGAACTAACATAATTTTATATGGATGTGTGTATTGTATAATGCCATTACATGCATAGCCCTATGCAGTAGGGCTAGTAATAGTAAGTAGTTGTAGTAGTAGCAGTAATATCTGTAGTGGTTCTTATTGTTAGGTTGAGCTTTTAGCATAATACGAAACGAAAAGGAGAAAAAGATGTTATTATGGAGATATACAAAGAGATAATACACGGTGTAGTACGTGTATAGCAGTAGTGTTAGTGTTGGATAGGTAGGTAGTGGTAGTAGGTATGTAATGTGCATAGGTTGAGGATGGGATGGAAGTACGTGTAGTATCTGTGTACGAAGAGATATACGGAGAGTACCTGTCTGTCAGTGTCCTCCGGGTAGATAAGTAAAGCAAGTAGTGTGGACGTATAAAAGTATTAAAGTATTCTTGTTCATGGATATGGATGGGGGTTGGTTTGGTTGTGCATTGCTGGCTGAGTTCTGATACTCTTAGTCTGGTTCTCTGGTACTGGTTTGTTTGATATTGCTTTCGGTCGTAGTCGTACGGGGGTTGCAATAACTGTTAGCCTTGGCCATGAATCCCTACCTGTTCAGTTCATCCTTGGCAGTGGACCTGTGAGTACATAATATTGCTGGATTAGACAATTACCTACACTACTGCAGACCCATCCTCACTAAAGGACCAAGTGAACTTGTTCAAAACTCAATCATCTCACTTTACACATTCTGATTTACACATGGAACTCATTCCGATATCATTACTCCAACATTTCCATCTCCTCCTCACTTTTACTCAGAATACAATCGAGCGACAATCAACCACCAGTTTCTTTGCAGCACACAAACACACAGAGTCTTGTGGAAAATAATACGCGTGCATTTAGTAATGCATTGTAAGAAATCAACTAATGACAGTTACCTGTCGACACCAATAAGTTTAAACTGTTTGTACACATACATACGCTAATGTTGATACACATAGTATCATAGTGCGACAATCAAAAACCCTCATCTTAAAAGTTATTCCGTTAACAATGTTGATTAGTAGTACTTATACGAAAGTAATAATAGAGTAGGAGTTTGCTAGTACTAATACATAGTATAAGAATATGAATAATATTAAGTAGCACACTGTAAGGAATTGTCAATTAGAGTATACATGTACTGATATAGGAGTCGATGAGTGGACAGTGACGTATTTAGTAGAAGTTGTGTCTCGAATGATTTCCCCTTTAGGATTGAATTGAATTGACAGAGTTTTGTTGTTTCTGTTTATTGTTGTTTAGGTATAGAAATATTATTTCGGTCACACGACAATCAGCGAACTACTTTCGTCTCGTAATTAGTTGTTGTCCCCATGTTATCTCTGAAGACGTTTCTCTGACAATATCAATTTTTCTCCAGTGCTCTACTTTCAATTAGCAGTTGGAATTGGAATACTGTGTGTGGATTGACATCAAATTGTGCACGCGAGCTGAGTGCTGATAAAACAATTGGTCCGGAGAGTGTGACAACTCCTGGACAGTCTCACCAAGGAAATAATACTATATCAACGTAGTCACAATGCCGAAGATTTTTCTCATCAAAAACCGTCTGCTGCAACAGCAGCAGAGGTTGCTCGAAACCTCCAAACAGTCTGTGGATAATATTTCAGATGATGTGGAAAATGATCATTCCAACTCACATCACCATCACAATCATCACTTGACCGAACATAACAAACTTAAACATTCTCCGTTTCACGACTCAGATGAGCCTCTCTCATTAGTCGTTCACAAAGGTACGTCTCTTTTACATTCAACCTTCCTGTCTCAAATTCTCCCTTTGCAAAAATTCCTTCTCTTAATCTAAATATCGTCTCAAATACGCTCCTACTTTATAACATGCCACTTTTACTGCTTTTACTCACCATTCTCATTTTCTTCGTATGTATTCATGTATAACTCTCTTCCAGTTTCCTTTCTTATTATTATTTCTTAATACCTAAGTGTTAATATGCATTCTATGTTAGTTACTTTAGTATAATTCTTCTTCATAAAGTGTTCAAACATTCACGAAACCTCTAGCATTGAACTCAGCTCACTTTGCATACTGTGTTCAGAAATGTTTTTCAAATCGCTCCCATTATTCACCAGCTATGAGTCAAAAGCTTCGTAATTGGCAAAAGAAATATCTCGTAGAAGTTCTCATCATAATACAGCACACACAATGTAGCATGAGTTGGTGCGTGTCGACTTGACTTGTTGAGTGTGTGAGGGTTAGGGTTACCCATTCTTATTCAACATTCAAGGCAACTCGAGTCAAATGAAGTCAAAATCAGATATTATTCTCCCTGCGATATCATTTTAGTATAGAGCCAACTTGAATGCTCGTAACAGGAGACACACACATAATGTTCTTACATACCATGCCATCCACAACTTGGAGATGTTTATAAAATATACTTTAAGCTTCCTACATTACATTATGCATTATATAATTTTATCTGTTTCAAACACAATGTGTCATTTCAATTTCATTATTCTAAGTAGCCATTAAATAGTTAGAATAAAGTAGCAGTAGATTATGGAAGAGCGTAGAGCGTTGTATAAACCACTATCTGTATAGAGAACTCATGAGCCGTCATCCTGTATAGTTCTTTAACTCGATTGTTTCTTGCTCATCCACTTTCAGTTGAAACAGTAAATGCTATGAGCGTGGCAAGCAAATGGATGATGCAGCATAATATTGTTTGAGATATTGATACTGTATTATTATTATGAGCTACCTAACCTAATGTTGTTTATTATAATACAATAACAACTTACTATCTCATGTTTCCCATTCAAATCAAACCGAATCGGGTGTTGATTATTTGCATATTTTAAAAACCTTGATATATTAATCAACTTGTCAAATCCCTTCATTTCTCAAACCACATTCTAGGAAACTTAACAAATTCTTTTCAAAAACACTACTAATAAAAAAAGTTTGTATTTACAACTTTCAAGGACACTGATAAAGCTCATACATAATATATTTCAAATCTTTATTCTCATGTTTCATGATTCTCTAAAAAACCGTAGGGCTTTTAAATGGGTGGTAGGTAAACGAAGGATTTTTGTTACTACTTTTACAAAGTGGTGCAAATAAACTAGTTAGTTGAAACTACTTATATCTCAGTATCCCATTATAGCTTCGAGCTGAATTTATCCAGTGGATCTGCTGTGAGCAATAAATAAATAGTGTGTATTGCTATAAACATCACCAAGAAAACTATACAACTAATTCCACTGCAAGAGTACTGGATTTTTTGGAATTAAATAGCAAGAGTGAGTTTTTCATTGGATAAGAATGTAGGAATATTTAAGAAACCGACATAATATTAACAGATGCACAGTTGTTGTTATGTAGGTAGTTTGGTAGCATTAGCATTAAATGCATGAGAACTGCTTATTTACATCAAGCTTCTAATATCTGTTGGCCAACCAAAGAATGACATCATTCGGATAAGCAAACCAGTTCATTTGAAATTGACAATAGTCCATACAACTCTACTCCGTAGCTCTGGTTTATTACACTACACGTCATGTGAACAGACAATAATAATACAATAGTAATCTGCACTCTTAGCTTCATCAGACGACATTAAGTGAGTACAAGTGCTGAACGAGCAGTATGTTGAGACTGGGTTGTAATATAAGTAGCAGTAATAATAATAAGCACATTATAATACCACGTAAGACATGATCCTCTAATGCAAGCAATAAGATAGTTAAAAGGCGTTAGTTAATAGTGCATGCAGTATTAGTATTAACGAAAGGTATGAATAATATTCTAAGCCTATTTAAGCACAAGCATAAGTAATAAAGATTTTAATACTGTATTTAACTTGCATATAATACGTACGTACTATAGACAGTGTGTTGCTGCTACATGCACATCTCCTGTTATATTATTATCGCATTGAAATATGCATGTAGGATATTGTAACGTAGGTATTTGTAAATGTAGCTATTGTTTAACCAAATCCGTCACGTATGAAAGTGGCGAGAACAGAAGCGCCTTACTGCGTTCTCCAGGAGAGTAGTGCATCATAGTCCAGTGAGTCCGGAGTCCACCAACAAAAGAAATAATATATGCAGATATGCAGCAAGCAAGCGGCTCTTATTTTTATCTTACTGTTAGCCCAACCAAACCAAACCAAACCACAGCAAACCGAGTCTAGGCAAAACACAACTATGTACAACAGGTAATCCATAGGACGGAGTATCTGCGTACAAAGTAATTTCTTTATGCAATAATAAAATGTTGTGTGCAAGAAGGAGGTTTAGTTGAATGCTGTTGTTGTGGACGGATTGAAAAGTGTTGTTTGTGAATTAAGTACATAGCTGTAGTAGATGTGTGATAATGTATAGCTTCAAAGCAGAATACACACATGTACACACACACAGGTAAAGTATGCATGGAAAAGAATACACTACTATAGATGGATATGGCATAGTAGCGGATAGAATGCTATAAGAATATTATTGCGAAGAAATAATCATGGTTTGACTGCATAATGAAGTTTTGTTTGGAGTATGGTGTAGTGGCATAGTAGTGCTAGTATGTAGGTATCGTGATATTGTGTCTGTGTCTGTACTGCTACTTATTTACTATGAACGACTATCTCGAACTTATTGTTAGTAACATGACTTTGTGTTGGCTGGCTTGGCTTGGTTTGGCTTGGCTTGGCTGTTGATGAGAGTTAGTTGTTCCATGGATTTTACATGCCATGGCTCAAAGTCAAAGCAGAAGAAGGAGATTATCATCGCATCATGTACTTTGCTTTGGTTTTCATACATACAACTTGCAGCCATTGTAATATCTACGTTAGTTCACTTACTTTCCTGCAGTTATCTGCTCACGGAGATCTGGATAATATGGTACCTGTGTTGTGGATGGCTATGTAGTTGTATATTACGTGTCTAACTAAGATAGTTGTACTTGTATATTATTTGTATACCTAAAGTTGCAATCAAGATTTGACCAGCTTTTTCTTTGCCCTGAGCGTCTGATCAGCAAGATTCTCCATGCAACGTCCACTTCCAGCTATCTCCATTCCATTCCATGTTACATTTCAAATGAACAATTACAATGTAAAGTAGCGTAGGTAACTAACAGTGACCAAATAATATATGAGTTGTATGTACATCCATGAGAGCAGTACAATGCTTTGGTTGTAGTGGTGGTGGAGTGGTTGGAATCCAGTATGGAATCATACATAACACTACATGATTAGTTGTACTTGTACTAGAACACTTTCCTGTACTGTACTTACTACAACGATATTTTGACTGTGGTAGTAGTCGTAGTAATTACGGATGTTCTTGTGTGCATAGCCGAATACGACCAAAAAAATCTTTAACTCTCCAAGGTATTTCCACTGTGTGGTTTCTTCGTAGTGACTTGGTGTATCAAATGTTAGCAAACATGAAAAGAATGCATTGTAATCTCTATTTGCATGACTGACTGAAAAAGAGTGTATAGAGCTAAAGTTAGCTACCTTTCTCACAGTCTTTGTACTATACCACTTTTTTATCCGCCAATAATACACCGAGTTCTACGGAGTACTTTTAAAACTACATATTTCTGCAATGTACCGAGTTGTCTGTTATCTAATATTAATGATGCTGCAATTCCTTTAATTATCTTCACGTGAAGGAAATGAAAGGGGTACTTTGATAAACCATATTCTTGTTTTTACCATAACAATATTTATTAACTGGTTAAAGTAGGTTCCATACTTTTACTTGAAATGCAAAGCCAATGTAGCACACATAGCTATTCAGTCTCAAGTTAATACATACAAATAAAATATGCACAGTATGAACTAATGCACTAAAATAACATAATTATGCAAATTCGTAACTGTATTCTGGCTCTAAGTAGTAAAGGATTTTAGCATTCTTACATAGAAATACTTTGAGACAAACTTTATAAATGACTTGCATCACTCAAACTCACACATTGAATTAATTCTGGGGAGGAAACGTTTTTAAAAATTTTCGCAACGTTCCGATTGTAAATAAAAGTACAATCAATTTAATGGGTATATAGGTAAATGTGTGAAATATTAGATAAATGACGAATGTTGAGAATAATAATTTAGCCCGTGAATACATAATGAGGGTGACGTCAACACGAGGGATGTAAAAGTACAAATACATATTGAATGTTGAGTCTTCTCTATCTATACTGCAATACTATAGCATTACAGGTTTGAGAATAACAATATAATAAATGTAATGTGAATTCTATACAGACAAGTATTCATTCGGTATTTGTGTATTTACGTAACTATAATATTATGCTAACGAAACAGTGGGCTATAATAAGTATCTTGATTTATATATGTATGTATATAGAGAGAGAATCCGCAGGTACATGTAGACGTAGAAATACAATTGTATTCTTCTCTCGCAGCAGTGTGATATAAGTAATTCGTATGTAATATTGTTAGTGCTGAGTAAATACGGAGTAAGGAGATGAAGGAGTCGTCATCGTCATCTCCTCGTGTGTTATTCAGTTCAGGTGAGCATCGCATCCATGAATTTAACAGTGATGATGCAGGTATGGCTAAAAGATCCTAATAGGTTAGTATAGTGAATGGAAAATCATGGTCATCGAAGCAGGTTTGTCGGAGTGCAGAAAAACTGCTAGGTATGCTGTATTTTATGCTAAGCTACAGCTGTGCCGTGCATCTTAATGTTATGTGTATGTATTGTTGTAGTGTGTGTATTTGTACCTATAGCTATGGCTTAGCTCTTGTTGCAAACGTTGTTGCTTGTGGAGAGAATCTGTGTGTTTGTCTGTCTGCACACATCCAGTAGGTACTCTAATACTAGCAGGAGTGTATGTGTAGAGTGGAGTTATGAAGTGGAGTGGTAGTAATGAAACAAGTCGTTTCGTTCGTTGTTGGTGGAGCAGAGAAAAGCAAATGCATGCATAAAATTACGTAAGAAGGAGGGAGGAGGCGGTTCTTCGTCTACATGTTGAGCAAGTTTTGTGAAGAGCACCTTCCCTGTCTCAAGATTCAATCCAGCCTTACTTTATTAGCCCTACGTAGTTTACAACACAGTCCGACCAAGTATAGAGCATCCAGAGATTTCCACTAGCACTTTGCGCAACTAACTAAACCAACAGACTATAAAACGAACTCCCTTCTTAGACTCCAAATCTTCAGGAAAAAATTAGCCATACCATACAATATGTCACTGCTCATCATCAAGACATGTGGTTAGAACATTACATGAAAATCTCAATATTCATATAAACACAAACCAGACACACTAATATTCATCCCAGTTTCTAGTCATAAATTACCAGCAGGAAAATGTAATGTCAGATGAGACTAATATGAAAAAATGCAGTCTGCTTCAGAGAATACAGAGAAACCGCTATGTGTACCTAATTACTACCTATATCACCTCCACCACACCAAATACTGCAAAATAGAAATATAAGAACAATGCAGTTCTAGTGTATACGTACACCTTTGCCAGCTAGTTTTTTTATGGAACAGTGTTTTAACTATTTACTATGTAGTGACAAATTATGTGTAATATAATTTTCCCTATTACTTTTACAACTGCCATAGCCACCTACCTATATTCAATTTCCTGCTCACTGAGGACGTGATTGTTGGAAGGGCGACGCAATGGGACAAAACGACGAATTTATCATGGCATCCAATTACATACCTTGTGTGTAGCTATTCTATTCGCTCTTGCAGTCTCTCCTTGGTTTAATTCTAAGAATTTTCTTTGAGTACTCTTTCGACACAAGCTCTCTGCTTTGCTCGCTCCACCGGAAATATTCACAATGGAGTAAAAATAAAATGTATGAGTAGTGTGCATACATACTAGGTACTTAGATATAATGTTTTGTAGGCACAGGGATAAAAACAAACACATCTCAAGTTATCTATAGCGGTCTTCCATAGGATGACGCACAGATGAACAACATGAGAACAAGAACGAAGCGGAAATCTTGTTTACTTAATGTAAATAGGCAGAGTGGACTTCAAGTACACTCTCCATGGGTTTGTTTCTTCCGAAATAGTACCTGGGCAAAATGATCCTTGCGAGATGTTTACTTCAGACTTCAAGAGCAATGTGGTTGACGAAGATGAGTTGTGAGATGATTTTTTTAATTTTAGTTCACTTGTAATAAGAGCAGAAATAGAGTGGGAATTTAATGCAAGTGTTTATACGGGAATTCGATGCGATAAAAAGGTTTTCTTGTTCAAAGGAACAATTTACTTTCCATTGGCGTGCTAGTTCTGGCCTGGCAGATAAATAAACACATATTTTATAGCTGTACTATATATAAACCCAAGAAATGGGTAAGAAAGAATGAAAAATCCATTATTGAAAGGTAGAATGGGGTAAAAATTCTCATCTTAAAATAACCAACTAACCATTTTTGTAGAAAAAATCTCAATAAAACCCTCGGTATTGAAAGAAACGGAAAGAGACAAAGAAAACAACGGGATGCTCTTTTTGAGACAAATTATTTCAGACCTTTCATATAAAAAATTAAAGAAGGGGTGAGCCAGGGAGAGTGTAGGTATTATCTTGATTTTATTCTTTGAATTCAGCTTTTGATTTTCTTTAAATAGCTGATGAAGCTGAAGGGAAATTGTAGCTAAATAAAGTGGCATGTCATAACCATCATCATCATCACGGAATGATTGTCAGACGAAACTGAAGGGCAAGGCTAACAAATGGTTCACTTGAAACTGTACATAGAAATATCAACATGTCTGAACAAACAGTGTATTAGTTCTAACCAAAAAAAGGAATACTTGTATTTACTGTGTATCTGATACATTCTGTACGGATGTGCGGCATGCCGTGTGTGGAGTAGCGGAAAGCATATCCCTTATGAAGTAAAAAACCAGACGAGCCGTTTATTTGCATATAAGAAGATGAGGCAAGAGAGCAGGTAAAAATGGAAGGTACATTATATCACACTCTCTTACATAACATGCATTTATAAGCAACAATCGCTATTTAGCCAGGCAAATGATATAATGATGTAGAAGTAGGTAAGAAAAGCGGAGGATCGGAAATACGAGACGATCATCGGTAAGTAAGGAAAAGAATATTATGTATTCAGTTTATCAGTTGGTAGGGAATATTATAGACCTACCTATAGGCACTCTATGTGATCCCCAAAGAACAATACAAATAATATGCTACACATACATATAAATTTTATTTACACAAATACAAGCATACAAACAAAATACACATAACGAATTTATCTACAGATATTTTATACATATACAGAATGTATGTAATATTATTGTTATAAATTGAGACTCACACGATATAGCTCTGCACTTAGCATATAAATAATGTGATGGGGTGTATTTGTAATGTAAAGTGAGAAAGACATGAGATTTGAGTACAGGGAGTTGAGGGATAGTTGTGATGTGGGACTGTGTTGGGACTATGGACACAGAGTGCGTAAGGAGATATCAATGAAGAGAGAAAAGAGACCCTTAGGCCATGATGACGAGAGATGATTGTTATTCTAGTGGGAGGACATAACAACAGAAAAAGGATGGTAGTGCGAGTGAGTGAGCGAGTCGTCTAGTAAAGTAAAGCAAAGCATGGAGTGCCTACATATATAAACCATGGCTAGGTGAGGAGCTATAGCTAAATATATACACAACACAGACACACAGAGTCCATATATGTATTTGTATTGAGTGTGTTGGGTAATCAAAAAAATTCTCGCATAACCAAGGCCAGAAAAGAATCAACTGGAGAGCATGCGATGTTGATAGATCTCAAATGAATTCTCTGTGCTCACCTGTTGAGTCTCAACCAACAGGTTAGCATTTTGCGAGGATGCTCTGGCAACACATATTCTTCTTTTCGCCCTAACGGTCACGGGTACCCGGTTCAACGGAGCCCTCGGGCTACTTGCATACTTTAAACAGGCAGAGATAGGAAAGCTCTGAATAATTATTAGATCTACTCCTATAGCCTTATACAGTGTTGTGTCTGTATACAAGTCTGCTACAAACACAATGCATACAACAGCCACAGCAACTTTTAACTCTTTCATTCCCTTCACATAATGTGTTATGTGTGCATTGTATTGTACTGTACATACTTTTACTATAGCTCTAGACCTATTTATGTAATAGTTGCATACCTGCTTGGCTACACAGATTATATAAGTACATACTACGTGTCTCTCTCTCTGGCTCTCTCATTCCCTGTGTTGTGCATCTACTCGCTTTACTGTACAATCTGACTGTATGTATGCAACAGTGTATTGTGTCTACTGTATGTATACGAGCTTTTATATAGATATTTAGGTATACCGGTTCACTTTATTGTTGCGTAGTATTATAAATGCACACAACCACTACTCACTCCACATTTGCGACTTAACGGAGAGAAACCGAAATCAAATGCAACTTTCGATTTTTTAACAGTACCTCCCGCTTGTTCACTCATTTCACTTTCCCTTCAATAGGCGACCCTTCAAACCAGCCATAGTCAACACTACTGTACAGTGTACGGTACTGCATTCTGACACACATCTCCCATTCCACACTTAACTTCGGTACACGCATACCATTACATCATAATATTATTATTGCCGTCTTTTACTTTACACAAGGCTAACTAATGTATGTACTAGCAGACTTAAACCAATTATTACCCTTTTTTATTTCACCCTACTATTTAACATTTATTTATTTGTTCGTTTTTTATTTAGAAAATTGTTCGTTGTGTGACCATAAAGATGATATTATTATTATGGAAAGCCGAGTAAGTGTCTCACCTTGTGTTGTGTTTGTAGTACCTTGGCATTGACATTGAGTTTCCACTTGGAGAATAAAATGCTCACTAACAATAATTACATATTACATAGCCAGAGATTTTTCCTAACTCAATCTACTTGATTTCATTTTATTCAGTCATGGCTATACGAATTTCTTGGCTAATTGCAAGTCCTTGACATTCACATTTTGCTGTGAGCTTGTGAGCATGTGAGTACAAGACACACACATGTGTGCTTCAGATGAAAAGTCCTTAGAAATCATACATACTTTTTCTTTACCTTCAGTTGTGCCATGATCAAGGTAAGCGGTCATGTTCATGGACTTCATTTCTTATCTCTTATTTATTCCTTGAGTCGTGTCCAGTTAACTTGCAATTCATCCTTATGCTAATTAGATATGATACAATAAGGCATTCCAAGCTATGAGCACAGGTAGAAGAATTTTCACGCATGTCTTCGTTGTATATTTACTTTATTTATTATAAAATACATCGGTGTTCATAGTACAGCATTACGTTTATTATGTTCAATCATTTATATAATAATAATATACCTAGAGAGATTGTGAAATGAAAATACAGAGCAAGTATAGGGAGTGTGTGTGGACTGTTGAGTAATAATAATGTAATCATTGAGCAAGCATCAGTAGATTTGGCTTCAAGAATATTTCAGTTGGCATTGATATTGAACTTGGACAAGGAAACATTGTTTTTTGGAGTTGAAGAATGGAAACAAATGTTTCATTGGGCGCAGACACGTATAGTATGTAGTAGTAATATAGAAGTAGCATAGAGTTATAGGCAACGCAATTGCCACAGAATAACTATACGCAACTGGTTATAATATTATAGGAACTAGTAACTAGTCATTAGTGAGTCGAGGGAGAACATCAAGATTCTAACTACAAAATTCATAAATGATATTATACGTGATTGTTTTGTAGGTACAAACAAATAATATTGCTATAGAAACAATACGCTGATTTTACGATACAAGGGATAGATACTAATGCAACAATAGGCTTGTGTATACGTACTGTGGTTTTCTGTAACCAGACTGTTTGGCTGAGAGTTGCGCTTGTTTTGTGTATTTCTACAATGATGATGATAATAAATAGAGGATAGCGGCATTGATAGAAAGATAGTTGCGAATTTTTCTGATTTGACTTGCGATTGTTGTATTTGTTGTACAGAGTATAGAGTATCTGTAGGTATGAGAGGGAATTTGCTAAAGATGGTGTGTATTGGTGTGTAATAATATCATGATGTGGTTTAACAATTGCTAGACTGTATAATAAATATTTGTAATTTATAATTCATTTTTTATTCAACATGGAGTACATAAGTACTTGAGTACTGATACTCACACTAATACACTCCAAACTCTTGTTAGCAATTAAACTTGAATCTCACACATGGACAAAAGATAAAGTACAATAAGACTTTGAGGTATAGATTTGTTGAAAGTGGTGATGAGAAATGGTTGGAGTCTGGCCATGCTATTCCAAAGGAATATCTCACGCAGACTTTTTACGAAAATGAACTAAGGCACCAATGCTCACATTATAAAGATAATATTAGAAGGTGTGTTGTTTACGTTGTGATGGTGTTTAGCTTGGTTTTAAGTTTGTGTGTATCACATCTCCTTGTGTCCTGCGTTGTGTGTAGTATGCAAAGGAATAATAAATTTGTAGTCGAGATAGATTGGAAGGCTGTAAAATTATGCAAACGAGTTTTTTCTTGTCCAAATACGAAGTGGCCAAGGCCACTGTGCTGGTTTCCATCTCTACTAAGAGCTATATTCTGGTACATGTCAGCTATGTGATCTTCGCTGGTGGCAGCGTAGTAGGTTAACCCTTCAAGGGACCCAATCCGAAATCTCTATCAATTAAACTAAATTTCAGTCGTGGACTGGAAAGACCATCTGGCTCCCTCCTTTTTTGTCGAATCCTAAAACGAAAACCCTGGCCTACCCTTTCTTGCCTCACCTTTCCGTCTTATGGTCCTGTGTTTAGCATCCTATTCTTAACTTTTCTATTATCATCCTATCTCCTTCATCATTTTCCTCTCTCTCTCTCATACTCTCCTCTCCTGCAACTTTTCATGTCTCTCCGACGCCGTTTCTCTCTGCAGCACTGCACTCATCCACTAAATAAACTCCGTTTAGTATTACAGTTCCGTAGGAGTACCTAGTCACTTACCTTTCCTTACCGCAGGCCGGCAATCCAACAAGAAAACTTAAATTCGAATTTAACTTTGGGCCCTGATGCTGGTGTTGTCCCTTTATTCATTTACCGAACTCCTCTGTCTCCTCGAGCAATACATGCATCAACGGCAGAAAAAATTCGAACCCGTTGCATTTTCCTGTAACTCGATTTTTACTAGTGGCACTGAGATTTTTGTTGAGAGTAGACTGATCAACTAACAATATCTCCAGCTAATTGTGTTGAATAAAAAAGTAGTCAGGGTTTTATAGATAGTACGTTTTCTAAACAGAGGGAGACAATGCCACCTTAATAAAGTATTCCATTCTGCTGGATCTGTGGGTAGGAAATACAGAATACTTGTTTTATTGTTGGAGCTAGCGCTATATCCTGGCAGTCTTAGTGATGATTGTTATGACCTAACAATAAACTCAAATAGGTAGCTTATTCTAACACATTCAAAACTCCATGGAAGAAAGTATTGAGGAATTGAGTGTAACTAAAAAAATTATCAGTATATCCTTACTGCTTTTATAAACCATGCAACATTACAATGTTTATGATGCTGTGGGCATCTACGCATGAATTTCTATAAAGAGCATTTTTTTATTGCTGCATAATATTCCTAAACCAAATTATGAGTAGGTAGTGACCTAGTGTGGATGTTTTATAAGGGGGTACAGTGTTATCTTAAAATTAAGATCGGAATGCAAATTAAACCTTAAAACAGAGTGACCATGTGAGTTTGAAAATATATTTTATGTTGTGAAAAACTAGTCGGTAATTGTTTTGATAACCTTAATTTGCTTCCAAGGATATCCGTAGCAATACCCACTATGAATATAAAATGGACAGAACACGGTCCAGAAAAAAACTGAGTCGTGTCTTTAAAACGTATTCTTGTTTTGACCTTAGTGTGGTATGAAGTGGATTTATAATAGTAATGGTGCGATAATGTACATGCTACATAATTTGTGTTCTTTACTAATCCGACATAGCTTATCCTTAACTGCATACATACATATAAATCAAATAATAGAGATTCATAAGATGTGTTGATCTGGCAGTACACACATCCTCATACACAAACAGCAGTAGAGAAAAAGAAAGAGGGAGCGAGGGACGCACATGAAGTGGAGATGGAAAGATGAAAGAGGGATGATGAAGTGCGATGAAAATGCGTAGGTACAAATATCTCATGAACAATATTCAGAAATGTAATAGACAAGCCAGTGCCAGTACACTAGCTGGGCTAGGTTGAATATATGAATGTTGAGTTTACTGTACTACTGGTACTTTGCATGCACATGATATTTTACAATTTCATGCACACTGTAGTTCGCATTGGAAGACGGGGCTTGAATATTCCACGAGTACTTCGTTACTGAGAATGTATGAGAGAATTCTACGTAGCTGAATTGGCTCACCTGGTCCCGTCCGTCAGATAGTAGACGAGATTTGCTCACTCAAGAAATAATATGATGTCATTGATGAGAGAAAAAACCATGCCTTGACCTTCAGAAAATGACTTTTCCGAATCTCAAGTGTAGGTGAGCAAGGAATGGAGTGTTAGTATAGAAAACGTAATCCTTCCAGCTATTGTTTATGCACAATAGTACTGTACAGGTACAAGTCGTATTATGTTGTAGTATGTTTTAATAATGAGCGTTGTGTTGTGTCGTCACTACGTAACTATTATAGTCTGTGTAAACGTATATTAAAACTGTGGAAGTATATTAACTTAGCTACTTACTTAGACTCAGAGGGTGAGCCCGTGGATTTCAACAGTCACGTCTCACTATGCAAAACAGTATTAAATGATAACCATAATATCTCGAGATGATTATAATTTCACAGGTTCTATCATGTATGTTAGAAGTACGTAGATAAATCTTAGGCAAAAGATATAAATGTGATCATGGGCTTATATATAGGCATAGAGTAATACCTATGGCTATACAGCTAATTTTATTGTGTGCCATAATCAGTAGTTTGCTTGGATACAATGTGTAGTTGTACTTAAGTCCGCGAAGGTTAGCAGTTGTGTTTTTAGTACTTTCTGTTTATAAGCTTTGTTCAATAGACATAGTTTTTTATTCTGCTATGCAAGAATATAATAGCTATATAGTAATAATAATCGTGTCCATAAAGCTCTACGCAGTATAAATGGTTGAACGGAAAACAAAACGATACGATTCTTTTGGACCATACCTTTAATAGCTGTAGTACCATACCTTTAATTCAGAAACTACATCAAGCTATACCTACCTATTGACGAATGCTGCGTAATATTGTATACCTTAGCTACTATGAGAAAACAATGAAAATTCTAGTGATGGTCAGCCTGTTATGCTCACTTTACAATTAGCTCTGTGTCATTTCCAGCTTCTCTTTGTATGAACACCTACCTATTCGATTCGGGTTCGACCTTTTCTAATCTAACTCTCAAGTTTTTTTATATTGCCTCAAACTTGCATTATTTTTTGTCTGGGGAGGGGAACGTTTTATCAAACCTCATTCTTTTTTCGTTTAATACTGCTATGGTCAATTATTCCATTTTATTGAAGGCCACATTGAACCTAAGATTGGGTGACTAGGTGTGTAGGTGTGTTTTAAATGTAATTTACGTTGACAACGGCAATTTTCACTGGGCAATATAAATTAAGAATTATTGGTGCTTTTCACACAAAGAAATTTTAAGTTTTTAGCTAGCTAAGTTTTGCTCTTATTGCTCGGCTCATGACTGCAACCATTCTGAAGAAGTTTAATAAGTAAAGTAATTTGTCCCCTGTATACATTAGATAGTCTGCATTGAAAAGAAAATATATTTTGCTTATATCTGTATATTAAAATATTCTCCGAAATGAGAGTAACAAAAAATCAGAATTTGAGAGTCATATCAATTTTAGGAATATTAAATATGAAATACAATTGGTAAATCTAAAAGAGCCGTAATATTTGTAGTCTCAGCCATTGGTTAATAAAAGGTTTACAGCAGGTGTTGTAAAACCAACTATTTTTGTCTTAAGAAATTCCTTGAACAAGGAGTGAACCATTCCATATTGTCAACCAAAGAACTACCTACTTTACACACGAAAGGACTATACAATACATTATTATACATAAGGTTACAATCTAGTATACCTATCTAAATTATTCAATGCAAGGGTACCTATATAGGTACCTACAGACAGTTAGTAAACTAAGGTTTATGTAATTTACCATCGACTAACGCTAAACTTCAGAAAGAAGGATTATCGGTAATACACGGATGACACTTAGGGAGAAAACTGTCAAAGAACTAAGGGATATCTAAGAAGGAAAAAGACAAGATAGTAAAGGTATAGGACCTAAGGACTTGAGACAACTTGAGAATGTATCTATTGAGAATCATTCCAAAATTGGAAGCAAAAGGGTCAAACTGCGTTTCAACTCTTTATTTCTGGAGGCAAGAGCCTTTAAATATGAAAAGCATGAAGATTTCCTTTGTAGTGACATGTTGGTGTGGATGTAAAATGTCAACTGCATTCAGTAAGAGACAAGGAAAAGAAAATGCTGATGGAATTCATTTGAATGTGTTTCAATACATTATTTGACTATTTGAGTTTTATGATGGAGTGCCCTGCCCTATAATGTCCATATGTGACTGTAGACAAATAATTGGATTCGTTGGCACATTTCCTTCTATCTTTAGCCACAAAGCACACATCACTATTCCCCACTATTATTTCCAACATGGACAACCCAAGAATTGTGAATGTGTGTGACCAACCGAGTTTGGCCATTGAACTCTTGGTTCTATTTCGAAATGCCTTGCTCATCACTCGCCGTTTATGTTCATCGTCAATGTTTGTGCATGAATAATAATCAAAATAAACGAATGCAATGGAAGTCAGTTGGCTGACTATGGGAGCCAGGCTCGTCCACTCGTCCAGTCTACAACACGGGAGACCCCAAAGAGTGTGTGTAGAGTGTAGGGTGATGCGTAGTGATTTTATTAATAGTTTTTGAAACTAACGGTTCCTTCTTCTTGTGCGAGAAACCCTTGCCTCGTCCATACACCTTTAACACTCTGTTTGTATTGTGTTCTGACTCTCGACGAGTTTCCTACAACCTATAGCTATACACCTTCCTCCACCAACAACATCCTCCACCATAGCATAGCACTTGGACCGTTTGAATGGGGAAAATCCTACGATGTTGATGATGCTGCTGATTAGCATGAGTCTTTCTCATATGGACGATTCTACTTGGACGTGGTCTCACGGACTCTTGTGCTGTGGGTAAATACAACCAGTCTCCGTGTATTATTTCATATACAGATACACGAACAACAATGTCCGTCAATGCTACTATGTACTTGCAATCAAATCCTACCTGTATTATAATATCCACGTACAAGAAGTATTATGGTAGGCCTGTGTTTTGTAATCCGAGTGCATCATAATAATATTTTATAATGTCCAAGTCGTAGCCATCCATCCGACGGCCACCACCACCACACTACACTACCAACTACCACCCATCAAACAAAACTTGAGTGAGCAGAAAATAATAGCAAGGTGAACAAACTTGGATGAAATCTTTTGCTACACAAATCCAAGCAACTTCGTTCCTTACATGAGACTCTTGTATAGAGAAACAGAATTCCCGTCTCTCTCCATGTTACACTACACGTCAAAGAAGCCAAGAAATTCAATGCAAGTCTTTCAGCTTGAATTGTAATGCATAACATTGATAATACCAGTCTTCAACAACTCCTCTTTCCACCGTTCCACCAAGACTTTCATTGCGATTATCCCTGGTCTCGTCTTGCCAAGGAGTTTGCGATACAACTTTGCTCTCGTTCTGCACTTGAGCCGTATATTGCACTATTACTTTATTATACACGAAGCATTTAATTCAGGCCCACTCTGCTCTGTCTATACACATTTATTACTTACTATTATATAGCAAGTACTGGTTGTATCTGGTATCTGGGGCTACTCCATTATATACTACCATTACTGGTATCATCTCCTATTACATCATGTAGTACATTGCTGTAATGATAATAACATTATACAAGTGTGCAAGTACACTGCACTGGTTTGCCAGAGAGTGTAAGCGTACCGTATAGCAATTCGTTGAATGAAAGTATTTACGCACGGAATGCTGGCTAATCGTTTGAACATACTAAGAACAGGTATGAATGCCATACCTATATACATACGTGAAATGAAGCCTTAGTTGTTTGGCTGTTGGTGTAAGTGTTGTATGTATGTACATTGTGTGAGTGCCTATTACTTTGTGTAGAACTTGATTTTGTTATAGAACACGGATTTTAGGTTGCTTTTACACTTGTGTTGTGACGGATGATGATAGTAGTAAGACCTCTTCGTTTCAACTTGATGCTCTGCTCTATGCTCTACCTCACCTAACAATAAAGTGTCTCCTTGTGGAACAAAACAATCCGGAAGCTCCAATTTTACGGAACTATTTTTTCGTTCCGTTTACACAAAAAATCACTGGCTATATTTCCACATGAATGAATAACACTGACTTGAGTTATAGTATGTGGAATTCCAATTTCCTTCGCTATTAAAATCATATGGATAAAATACCTTGCAAAATTGGAAAGGAAATTGAAAGCGTAGATTATGTTTATATTTATTGCTATGCATGTCCAACCATATCAACGGGGAAGTTGCACAGCCGAAAGTGCTCAGATTGTAATCTAAAAATAAATAGTAAGTAATATGACTCCATGGAAAATTCACTGAAGGTGCTTTTAATAAACATAACTTGTGCTATTGTGTGGTTGGAAGGGATTTGAGTCAGAATTTTACTGTTTAGCAGTCGTAATTGAAGGTTGAGTCATAATTTTCAAATCGCTTTTTTACAAAAAGTTTAGAGGGAGCAGCATAAGTAGTAAAAGATTTTGTGTTATTTACTCTACAGAAATGTAAATTTGTCTATACATGGTAGAATGTAGGCAATGCACACAGTTTCACCACAAACAGTGATGCCAGAAGAAAACAGAAAAGCTAACAATACGTTTAGTTTCCATAATAAATTAAAGTCTTAATGTACTTTATGTATTAATAAGGATTTATTCCTGTGCGTTACAAAGAAATGACAGATGGCTATATAAATACGTAAGTAGAAGGAATGACCACTAAACTCTTTACAGAGGAATCATTTCAGTAAATATTAAATATATTAAACAAAAAAGGATCTCTGAAGAGAGATATGCATATATTTACTATTGCACTCACAGAACCTCTATATGACAAACGACATATGGTGAGTCAAAATGATAATGACTCAAGTCTTGATTACCATGAAGGGTAAACTTGACATTTGCAGACAAATATGGTTCTGTGGTAGCAACTAAGCTTCCTATAACTCCTTTTTAATAAACCAAGTTCCATTTCAATAGCAGCCAGTGAAGTCATTACGTCTACAATAAATCCAAAGTAAAGAATTCAACTGTAAAATCCAATGTAAATAACACAAAATTTCCTTGGGGACCTTACACTCATTATACCATTATTATACATTCATCCTTTAGAAGCACTAGCAGTGATAACCAAACTGTTAATTGAATACTATCGCATTTTCACTTGGCTTTTCCTTCCAATGGACTTGATATTATAAAACCAGAAAATAATCATCTTGAGACTTTTAGGCTTCTTGTTATTTGTTTATCAAGTGGCCACAACTAATATAAATACCTACCAACATTTATTTATCTATTTGTTTATTACTGATGCAAACAATGAGACAAACAAGTTTGAAATTTTAGGATGGAATAAATAAGAATTGTTTATCTCGTAGGAACGGTACAGGGTACAGAAGGCTATTTATAAAGCACTAAACGAATGGATAATGCTCCTGAATATTTCATTACCACTCCTAAACATCAGCGTTGTATACTCTCACAACCGACTTCTAATTATGAATATCTGAACATGCACTGTTTGTTTCCAAGCGATTGGACCCTTGTGTTTTGTACTATTTACTTATCGCATGTCGTACAGTAATTATATACCTACTGTAAAACAGACAAGAGACAAAACACTAAATACTAGGAATTCCTCCTAGGTATTTACACCACCCTTCAAAATATGATGTGTCATATCTTCATAGAACAGTTGCATGTCGGCAATTGGAAATATCTTTAGCATTGTATCAGTAGGTTAGCGATAAATCCATAGTAGTTGTTATCCAGTTCTATAATTTATGCTAAATTTCCAGATTGTTTGTAATACTTCAGATTTTATTTACTCACATGAAATGCCTTTTGAGCAACATTTAGCTGTAAAACGTTTTCACAATTATACCAAGAATACAAAAAATCTGTAAAGTAGTAATGCAATTCTAAATCAAAGCCAGAGAGAAACCTTGAGTCAATTCAGTGCGTCTGAACTTATTATGCAGACTGATGTTGCTATATATTAACAAAATAAAATTCTATTGGTCTGAAATGTTATTTGTACACTATAAAGAGAAATGGATATAAATGCCGCAACTGAAATCAGTGTATTGTGAAACACTAATGATTTTAATGCAATCGAATCGACTAGACAAATAAAAACTTTGCATAACTAATCCAATGCAATTTGGTTATCGATGGAGTAGAGCTAATAAGGCGGCGAATGCTTAAAGGTTTATTTCGCATAAAACAACATTAAATAGCATTTGCGCACAGAGTGCCTCATTTTATACAATATAATAATATATATTATGGTAAATCGGTTTGTGGAAATGTGGAAATACACTTCACATACACAGAAACAGGATGTAGGTATAGGAATCGATGGTAATGTATAACAAAAATCACATAAATTACACACACAAAACAAAGGTGGATTGGAAATGGAATAAAACTAAATGCATGCAGTAGTTTTCGTAATTGTAATCTATTCATTATTTTTTATTTCGCTGCATGCCTAACTAGTAGGTATACAATAAACTTGGGCGTATCAAATGCTCGTAGGTACCGGTCTGTAATGAAACTTAATGTAGCAACAATACTCATCAAGAGTTTGCTAAGTTAAGGAACACTTACTTAAGTTGATGGTTAAAAACAGCTCATGAGTCGTGTTTCGCATGCATGAGACGACGCGATAGTTGTACTAATAGTATTCTAAAGTTGCAAGAACCCGCGTACACGTCAATGGCAACTTCAAAGTCAAGTTTGCACGTTATCTGTCTCAGGCGTTGTGCATTTTCCTGCAATACCACTTCTAAATATATCTGTACATTTTCCATTGCAAAGAGCTACCTATTCAACAACAATTAAAGAAGTCAATCTGTTAAAAATGAGAAGAGTTGACTGTAAAATTTCAGTCTGATGATACTATAAAAGTGTATCAGTGAAAAAAAAATAATTTGCAAGCTTTTGTAATGTAACCTAAGTAGCACGTAAGTATAAGTACCTGTGTAATTGTACTTAAGAAGAGGAAGGGGTAGTGGAACGACGACATGCCACATTCAAACCAACACAATTACTTAGCATTGGATATATAGTATTTGTTTGAAGGAATAAAATATAACTATCTCTCTATACCATTGACTTGCACTTATACTTTTACACCACAGACTCTTAAAGTCAAGAAGAAATACAAAATAGCTCTGTAATGGCTAATGGCATTGAACAAACGATGGTTACACAGAACTGCTATAATATACTTAGTTACTTCCATCCTGAAATACCTACAAAATGTATAGCATGTTGATAGTAATACATATAGCGAGTACAGCTACAATGCAGTAAGAAAGTGATGTAAGAAAGAATGAGCTGGTAAGCACAGTGTAAAAATCTCACGTACAATAAAATTAATACCTACGAGAAGACGAAGGGAGATTAGTTGAGTGCAACCAGACATAACTCGTAGCTAAAGGCTGTGTAGCTAAGGAAGGACGAGTTTGTATGTGGATGGATGGCTGGGGATGATAATAATATTATGTGAGGGTTAGCTCCAACTATTTCTGTGCTGTAGCGGGGCTCCGTTGTGATGCAATTGCAAATAATGGAAACGAATCTGTGCTCAAGTTCTTTGCCAAGAGTACATACATACTAAAGAATTAAAAAAGTAGCCTTGTATTAGTTTAGCAACATCACACAGACACAACAGGTATATTTCTATGTATGTACTTATATATATCTTTGCTACAATAACAGCCACACAGCTACATTACATTTGCACACATACATAAAACATAGCTACATAATACAGGTAGGCAGAACACATAATATTTACAGGTGTCCATGATGAATACAGTGCTACTACTCCAGTCCCAGTATTACTCCATAGTAGTACTCGTTGTGTATAGTTGTAAAAATGTACAGGGAGTTTGTTCTGTGGCGTTGTGTGTGTGTGTAATGTAGTGCTCAACACATTGCTTTTGCTGCTCATGCTGTAATAAAGATGGGTTGAACGATGACGACGAAGACGTAATGGCAGTGTATACATAGAGTGACTATGTACACCAGTACATACATAGAAATACATAGAAATGCACGTTTAGAATACAACGACTACAGATTTGATAGGTACGAAGATTATTGCATAAAATGGTATGATGGTGGTGGTGGTGGAGGTAGTGGTGGTAGTGATGATGATGATGGCTGGCAAACCTGGGTTGCTTTTTGGCGTGGCTTCCCTATGGCAATGAAGTTTTCTTTGTACGAGAGATTTTTCGCACGTTCGCTCACATAGGTACTTGAGGTCTAGTATGTAAGAATGTATGTGTATCTTGGGCAAGTGAGTTGAGTATATTGTCTTGTCTTGTGTTGAATATTTCTCCGTCTCTAATGCGAATTATATGTCTTAGCATTCAACTTGACTACTCTCTTGGGTTCGTTCACCCTCTCTCTCGTTCTTACTCCGTCGTATTACGTATTATAGCGGTTAGAGCTACTAGAATCATGATCGACTGACAAAACACAGTATACTTACTTTAGTTACAATACAATGTATGGTATACCTCCCGTGTATATTTTCTTATGATGTATCGTGTTATCATGAGAAATGCGAAATGCTTCTCATTTTCATCCTTAAACGCTAACTGGCTTTAGAACATTATTACGTCTATTCTTTTCTTGGCTCTTGCCATTTTTATGGAAGCTTTGTTCCTCACTGCCAGGAAAAAACGATAATGACTACTTTAACTTTAACTTACTCCACTCGTACTTGTACTACACAGAGCTATGTACATGTTCAAAGTCAAATACAGGAATATATTAATAAACGATAGTGCATTGTGTGAGTGAACAACACTCTGACGAGCTTCTAATAAACAATACTCCTCATTTTCACATCAAATCAAGTGTTGCACTATATAAGATTGTTGCCTTTTGTGTATTACACAAACACAAAATTCCCTGTGTGGAAATTAAAACAAACGTCGATAGCAATAATATTATTATTATGATTCTCTGCTTATAAATTATATATAGACAGGTACAAGAGATACGTAGTATTAAATTACTCGCACGAATGAGATCCGTTGGAAATTACTGGATTTGAACTCTTGAGTCTCTATATATGTAGTCTGACTTGTCAATGAATGCATACATACATACATGGACAGATTCTGGTACTTTTGCTAGAAGCTGAATCTGTGTGGTGAGGAGGTGAGATGCTGTTTCGTTTAGTTTTCTTTCGTATTATCTTTTGGCTGTGTATGTTATGACATGGAAACAGTAGTAGGCTTGTTATGTTCAAACAACAGGATCTTCTCCACCTACTTACCTAGGCAAGATGATTATGAGTCTGTAAGCTCCATGTGCAAGGAATTGCAGAAAGGGAATCAGTTTCAGTTTCAAATCACTGCTACTTGTACCAAATCTACCCACAGCTTTATTTTCTTTGATCTGATGAGATAATTTATCTGTAGTTAGACTTGTGCATTGTGCTCAACTGTTGCGTAGGACATAATGTGTCACTTTGTATTGTTGTGTAAGCATTCCGTATTATAACGCGTCAGATCACAGTAGGTAGGTATACTCGCATGTAACAATCCATACGACATAGCCAGATGTTTCAAAATTAACATTTGTAAATGCTTCAAAGAACGAAATATATTGTAATTTTTTATGCCGGATATAATATTGTAATGTTTGAGTATTTAAAAATGTCTTTATGTTTATGTGACATTTAACTGCACATGTATAAATTTTTACTGCTTTAAAATTATGCACTGTGTGCTGCGCTGTTTTCCAACCTAAGTCACTGTCATAGTCATAACGTTTTCCAGCTAATTTATTTTCCTTTTAATAATTCCATGCTACGGAATAATAACAATAATAATAGGTAATATAATATGAGAATCAAACAGTTGCTAATAACTAAGTAATGTAGAAGGTGCTACTGTACGGATGTATGCATACATAAGACATAATATTATTATGATACTAATACTAGAGTATTTATTTATTTGCGCGGTTGACTTAGCACTTTGAATAATAATGTAGCTAGAACTACTACTTAAAAGTATTTGTACAGGTTGCATTGCACATTGTAAGTAAGCAGGAAAAACGTTTACAATAGGAGAAATGACGTGGAGTATTAGGTAACATGTAGAAATTCATTAGCATTAATGAGCTTGAGGGCTGTCTGTGTTCTTTGTAATTTTTATTTTTGGTCAACACACAGATAGCGATCATAATAATATTATAGACAAACTGCTTTGTGGGATTGTAGTGTTAGCATCGGACTGCAAATGTATTTTTTATCCATTTATTGCAGTAATAAAAGAAAGAGAGATGGGAAAAATACAGTGGGTGCTACCACAGCTATCTGTTTTATGTGCACGGCTTGAATTTTTCCTGAATTATGAGTCAGGTCTAGACAATACACACTGTATCTGCAGATTCTGTTTCATAGAAAAATTCTCTAGTACATATGATGAGTATTATCAGCAAAGCAATAACAATATCGGTTCTACCTGTTCTTATCAATACAAAATGCAGTCATATACATACAGATTAAATGTAGCGTTTTCATAATTGTCATAATATGTTTTCTACTGCATGGTCCACACTTGGTTTATGTCCTCCTACATTCAGGAACACAGGACTAACAAGAGTTTTATATTTTGAGCAGCAGGAGCAGAGCACATAAACTGACAGTTTGTTTTACACTGAATATTTTATCTGTGATGGTTACTGAGATTTATTAGCAAGTCAATGGTGTAGGAACTGTTTGAATTAATTATAATACATATTATACTACATTTTCCGTACACTCGTGTAGCTTACATACCCAAATATCCATACAGACATTCATGCATGAGACACACTCGACATTTTTGTTTTAGTATTCATACACATCCTATTTGTATATGGATGATGCGGTAGCGATAAAATTATTTGGTAGGAAGTCCGTATGTGAATGTGTGTCTGCAATACAAATAAATGACAATATTATACGGGATTGTAAATTGTAACGTAGTATGTAAAAATGGTGGCTACTAGCTACGTAAAACGTGAACGTGTAAGTGAAGTAGGGACGGCAAAGCCACACACACAGAGTGTTGAAACAAGGCAAGTCAAGACAGCCATTAAGAAACAGAAAGATATTGAGAGAGAGAGAAATGAGTAAATGCAGGAGAACGTCTTTTCTTTTATTCTGAAATAATAAAATCAACACACAGTAGTACTGCATATTAATAGCAGGAGATAGTAACCACCGAATGATGCTACAAGTGCATTCCTTTGAGCAGCAATTTTAGTAGGCACTGTACACGTATGTATTAATGTATTATATTTGCAAAAAAGTATTTCATAGGATACCAGACCAGATTTTCAAGGGTTGTGTTGTTTTGATGTTGATGTTGACTGGTGTGTTTGGTGTTTTCTGCTGTGTATATGTAAAGGGTATATTTTTATTGCTGTTATTGCATTGTTTTCATGCTTGGAATTAAAAGTGTGTTTCGGTACTGTAAGAAGTAAGCAAAGGAAGGATGAAGTAAAGAAGTTGAGAGAGAAAATATTTTCATGCATGTTCAGCCGACTATCATCATCATCGCCTTCATCATCATCATCATGAAATGGATGGCAGGTTGTTTTTGCGTACTGAAAGGAAATGAAATCCCGTTTCATGAGAAACGACTTTTGACTTGGACTGGGACTGGAAAAAACCTATGGGCCAGTCAAGAGAACAGAAAGGTAGAGGTTCATGCAGTTGGTTTGGTGGTTGGGGTGAAAGGAGGTGATGCAGCTCAGGCACTCACACACAGCCTCCTCAACGTCAAGACGCAATAATAGGATAGGGTTGAGAATTTCAGAATATTCTTGCTGAAGAATGTAAAAGAGTAGTATTGTGTAGTGGTAGTGCATATTATGTACGTATAGCTGTGTAAATGTACCATGCATGGGAATGAAGGATGGACTGCTGATACACAAAAAGTTTAATACTTTTCTCGTTTCATATAGCCTGTAGTGCATTCATACTGGTGTAAATACTACAGTAAAGCCATGTATTTACTTTTCACAGAATTTTCTAGCTGTATGAATGTACTTTCGATGCGATGTGTGTATTGTGTGTATGATGTGTATGTGTTTGTATGTGTATGCTTGCAGTTGAATCGCTCCTACTTGCATTTTACAATTACTTAGCGTTATAGTTGGGCTGTGTGAGAGTTGTGTTATTTAAATGCCTGGTTCTCTCACTACTATACACGGAGAACTTATTTTATAGAAAAATACCTGTGTGAGAGGCTGCTGTATCACGTAATAATGTAGTATGTAAACCTGTATCTGTGGTGTAGGCATATTATATATTTTATATATATATTTCATCCGTGTACTATTATGAGGGACTTCACAATCCGTTGATTTGATGCGGAGACCGACTTCACTGTGGCTTTGGCTTTGGCCTACACTATTGTACGTACATTTGCAATGGGAAAAAGAGGTGAACGAACTGGAATGCCAAGTAAAGTAAATTCATCAAAGCCAACTAACGAAATGTTCTCCTGATCATCCCCCACTCTCTTAATACGAGTAGTAGTATCATCCCATCCCCATACATAACGTAATACAACAGCACATACCTTCAAACGTCACACCAAAATCAAATCACACACATACCCCTGCCTGCCTGGATCCTTCAAAATGGCAACCTGGCATGATTAGGAAAAAATACTGAATTTTAATAGGAAAAAAATCTCTTGTCTCTTTCATGTCGTGGTTTACTTTGAATCAAACATTTCCATTCACAATCTCAACGCAACACCACCACCGAAGCCTCATCCTTTCAAAATGCCTTATCAACGACCATGATGCTACAATGCATACTGTGTACAATCCATATTACACTTACTTTTTATCCAACTTGCTTTTATTACTACTATTAGCACTCTCTTTCTTATATTATTGCTTAAAGAACCCATCGTCAGTCAGGATTTACACAGAAACTATTGTCAGATTGTCTGGGATACATTAGAGAAATAAATAGCGAATGCTCTACCTCGTTCAATGTCAATGGTGACAAAATAAATGGCTGAATGAATCAAATTAACTTTTTACGCTGCTATAGTGCTACATGCTTTTTCTCTAATTTACTTTTAATCAGACTCACTTTTAATCCGCTTTTCCACCCGTTACATTTCTTCACCGAATTACAGTTACCGACTTGCTTTCTCATTTCCATTTCATTTCAATAAAACATTTCGGTTTCCTATTGTAGTTTCTTATACTGTACTTCATTCTGCTTCCCAAAGATCCTCATTGTTTTCAAAGTGCTTTATTCATAGTATTTCTCATGCTAAACATTACCATTACACATTTTATTGTGTCAAACAATTTTTCTTACCTCTCCTCGTTATAATGTAAGGCATATATTCATCAATCATTTATTTAATATTCAATTATTTTTATTATTTCAGGAGTTGAAGGAAAAGGACTTAGAGTAGAGCCACCAGTAACAAAGCCGGAAATTCAACCGAGACCATCGGTAATCCAAAGAGCTCCAGCTCCCAAATCCCCTTTACCAGATTCACCGTTTCCGCCTGAGCAAGATGCACCGCTGGACTTTAGTCAGGGAAACGACAGGTAATTTATTTATCAAATCTCAACTTCTATAGAACAAAATTTCATCTTTGCATCTGCATGATTAGCCCAAAAGTCATTAGACAAATTTAATTGTAGTGTATGCCGTAAATCTTCTATTAGAACCCCTCGGCTTTTAACAAAACTTTAAAATAATTGTCCCGGTCCATAATATAAATATTTAATAGAAAGCCTCATGGGTTGTATTGGAGATTTACGGTGTATACTTTCTGCTACAACAAATTAGAAATGGCTGATTGCCAGTATTTTGATTCAGTTAGTTGATGAAATCTAATTATGATTGATTTGGATTGAAAATGTGCAGAAGTTCAAATTCACAACCAGAGGACTATGAAGGGAATGGACCTCCCCGAGGTGGTCGAATCGGGGGAGGAATATCCGGAGGACAAGCCGGGCAGAGTAACAAGAATAACGGCGTGGATGGTGGGATGCCACCCGGAGGTTTAAACAACAGCAACGAGCCTCCAGCATGTCACAATGGGAATAACATGTCAAACAATCTTGGTGGTGGCGGTCCTGGTGGCTACCGGTTGGCAACAGACCCTCTTCCACCCGTCCACAGTCTCGGTCTAGGCGGACATTTTGGATCAAGCAGCGGAAGCAGCGGAGGAATGAATGGAGGTTTTCTGTCTCGCTTCGATCCACGTCAAACTGAAGCATTGCTCGACGTATGTGTGGGAGGGTCTGGGGGAGGGCATTTAGGGAACGACCCGTTACTTTTACCACTACCGAGTCCAGAGTCGCTGTTGGAACTGGCGGAACTGTATCGAGATGACCCTCCGGTACATGACGTTGAGCCTCCCCAACCAGAACCTCCTCCATTGTTGGCCCCACTAACTCCACTCGAACCGTCTGTTAATCCTAACCCAGAACATTGCCTTGTGTCCAGAGGAGGACACGAAAGCAGAAGTCTTAACTCACAATTCATGCAGCGAAACAATAATTCACTCGTCGACAGTAATATACAAGGTAAGTATTTTTATCGTCAACAGTCCGTATCATGCATGTTTATGTTTCTAAAGCATTCTATTTCTTAGACCACCTTAAGCAGCATCACAGAATAAAGAAATAATGATTTAGTTATAGATAGGTGCATAGCACATGAAGAAATTCCACATGAATGAGAATGAAACGAAATAGTTCCGAATTATATTGAATATTATGTACATAAACACAGGACCCATCTCCATCACATGAATAAAATACTGTTATGTGTAAATGCCGTAGCGCTTTGTAAAAAATTCCGTGCATTGTTAGTGAGGATGGATACTAGAGAGAAGCAGTAGCCCTACATATAAATGAAGAACATAATAACATGTGGTTAGTGTGTTGATGCTACACACATAAATAATCCTGTACCTTTGCTCCAATTAATTCGGCCTATATGTTTTTAGCCCTATGGGATTTAAATAAATAGCTGCATAGCTAATCATTTCATATTTTTAGGCGTTCCAAAAGAATGTGCATGTGGTCGGCTGCAGTCAGTTGTCTTTTAAAAACTTAAAAAATGAGCTGGAGGCAGATTTCTAACAAAGTCTTTTGTGTTTGTGCTTTTAAAGGAGGCCGTTCTCAGTACGTCCAGCAGCCCGCAAACGATTTCTTCAATTTCGGAGGATTTAACTTCACGGACGAATTCAACGCCGCTCTGGACAACCAACTTAGTAATTTGAATACATCGATGCTGAGCAACCCAGTTGTTTCCTCCAATTCATCCATGATGGGTCATTGTCCTTCACAACCAATGGTAAACTCCATTGTTGGTCTCTCATCCCCATTAACTCCCTCACCTGCGCAATTGTCTATCTCTTTGTCCCCTCCTTCATGTAATGACGGATCCAACGGGTCTCCTCCAGGCACTCCTTTGACACCTTCCACAACTCCTGGCACCCCAAATCCTTCTCGAGCTCCGGCCCGTAGTCCATGTTTTAGTAGCGATTCTAACCATTCGACCACCAGAAGACAATCTTCAGGCCCCGGAGATTTTAGCAGCATTGCGCCCTTTCCAGTGCGCGTCTCCGTCCTACAGCAACGGGTTAGCACTTGAGCCTTTCTTTCTTTTCCGTCTCAAACACATTGAGACTAGAGAGCTCTCGTTTCTTCGCTAGCCTGGCTGTCACCTGTCCCTCCCTCAAGTCCTCACACCAAATCACTTCACTTTCAACTATTTCACTCATTCTTCACAATAACATTAATAATTAACACGTAACACCTCATTTCATAGTTCTACTCTCCTCGGCACGCTACAGCACAATAATATATTGATTTATTAATTTAATTATATTTAATTACTCCAGAGAATTATTTTTATATTTTATTCCCTTCGACACAACTTTATCAAAAAAGCTCCTTAGAATTTTTAAATCCGTTTTTATTATTTTGTATTTTAATTCACAATTATTCCAAATATTTAGGTAAAACCTGTTATTGCTACACAGACAGTAGTATATAGCTGTATGGTTTTAGGGTAGATCTGTGCAGTATTCGTAGTGAAATGAAGAAATGGGCGAAAACAAGTTTTCTCATGAGGCGGCTATTTTTTGTTATTTACAGTTGGGTATACCAAATGATGCTGCTGTAGAATTTGTGAATGGAGGACATGGCATCAAAAATCCCCTTGCATCTCAGTCCCCTGAACGTGTCCCTGTCGAAACCGAGAAGGCTCACAGTCATCACAGTGATAATTCCTCAGATTGCGGTGAGAGCTCTCGCTCCACTGGATCCGGCTCCGGATCTACCTCTACAGGAAAACTCGCATGCAGAATATGCGGAAAGGCGTTTAATCTACAGAGACTACTCAATCGTCACCTTAAATGTCATTCGGATGTTAAAAGATATCTTTGCACATTCTGCGGCAAAGGATTCAACGATACCTTCGATCTAAAACGTCATACCCGAACCCATACAGGTATGAATCAAAATCTTAAGCTTTCCTTTGGCATACAGTTTAGATTTAGCAACTACATTTACTTTTAGACCGGCGGATTTAATATGATTACGCTTAAATTTACAATCATTCATGATACACTTGTGCATACAATAACAACTTGTTGCGTGCGCAAATGCATGGGTTATGAAAATGAAGCGTTGAAAGATGGAAGTAATTTGTAAAGCACAGTTATATTGAAGAGGCATTTTGTTTTGATTCCCTTTCAGGCGTAAGACCGTACAAATGCAACATGTGCGAAAAATCTTTCACGCAGAGATGCAGTCTGGAGTCACATTGCTTGAAAGTACACGGTATGCAACATCAATACGCTTACAAAGAGCGACGAACGAAAGTGTACGTGTGTGAAGAATGTGGACATACGACAGGGGAGCCCGAGGTTCACTACATTCACCTGAAAGAAAATCACCCCTACAGTCCTGCTCTTTTGAAATTTTATGACAAACGACATTTCAAATTCACAAATTCCTCTTTCGCGAATATGCTTCTTCAGGTGCGGTCCTAACTGGGAGACGCTATGGCTGTGGGTCTATTTAGTCGGTCGGTGTTCACCCCAGCTGACGCAGTTATTGTTATTATTATTATTATCATTATTATTATTATCATTATTACTATTTTTATTCGTAGTTTGTAGTTCGTGTGTAAGTGTACTTGTAAGTACCTACTAGTTGATACTTACATTGATACATACATAATAGTTTTATGAGTTGTGCATTCAACGTCAATAATTTAATCCATCCACTCCGTAACATTATTACCAGTATCACCACCAATCAACGAGAGACTTAACTACTATATTAATTGCTATTATGGTTTACCTCCAGCGTAGTACTACTTCATTGGTACTTGGTATATATACAATTATATCATCGTGCATAATATACAATATACCTCTATATATCTACGCCCACCTTTTTATTACGCGGATTCATAATGGTTGTCGTTATTATATTAGTTCCCTTCGATTCATAGAAATACTGCGTTCGCAATCACCAACACACACCACGTCGTATACTATACACATCAACAATCATCACAATTGTTTGCACAATCATATAATATAAATACAGATAACTCTACACACAGATATCCGAGAAAAACTTTATCGAGTCCACGAGACAGTGGAAAGGGACATTCATGAATTACCATTAGGTATAATATATTATGTATTAGTATATTAGTACTTGTGTTTCGTGGCGCTGTAGGAAAATCTCATCATCAAAAAACATACAATCAGGGCAAATATTATATTCACACACGGATATATATTAGAGCCACCTATATAGCTGGACGTGCTGCATGTTTGATACTACGTACGTAAATATAACGCAATTTTAGGTTTGTACTGTATACTTGTAGTGTTTCACATGGATCATACGGTAGAAGTATATAATATACCTAAGAGGCAGTTACAGTGTAAACGTAATTCCCGTATGCTAATAATATTATTTGTGATTGTGAGAAAAGCACAATGGAGAAAGTAACTTACACTTTTGTTAGTCGACTACTACTAAGATAGTTATACATAGGGATTCGTATTATCATACTAATGATAAATAGGAGACAGGATGTTTTAGCTATTGTTTTGTTGGTAGGTGTGTAGTAAGACGATAGGAAGAGGGGAATCCGAATGACCTGATCTAAAAAATGACAAACACTGTAGTAAAAATGAAGAGAATACACACAATGGGGGATATTGGGATTGTTTTGTTGTTGTTATCCTTTATATTATGTTTACAGTTTGGAGTAAGTGAATGATACTTTTAGATTTAGTGGACATTATATATTATTATTATTATTATTATTATCATGTTATTATTACACACGATAGTTAGGACCTAACTATGTTTACATACATGTAGTACTAAGTAAATGAGTGTTTGTGCATTCATGTAATGTTATGTAGGTTTTCATACATAGAGGTCCACATGTTACGTTATAATATCATTATCATATAGAATGCTAGTGTATTATTATAATAGAGTGCTATTACAAATGGTCTTGACTCCAGTCTCATGTGAATCAAGTTCTACACGGCGTAGCCAACCAACTGATACATTTTACATAGTATTATCGACGAATGATGATGAATTTTGCTTGTGCTAACAGTACATAATCTACACTACTACTATACATTGTTGTGCTTGTGTACATGAACTATGTGAATGGCTACTATTGTTATTGATGATGTTGGTGAGGATGTTGAGAATGTGTACAACCATGTGAGTTACATATTATTAATATAATATTTTGTGTGCATGTGTGTAGTACAGATATAAAAATACTTATAGAAAACAGGTAACTTTTTGAATAAACAATCAAAACATTCTCATGGATCGTATATTACAAATTATGTCAATCAATCTATCATAATATAATTACATTATCCTAACAATCACATATACAACAATGAGTCATGGTCATGACGGCAATCCAAATTATAGCTCAAAACAAAACGCACGATAACGATACTTTCAAAAACTACTAAACCAGATGACGAAAAAGGATCTAGTTGTAATACCCATATGCTATAAGATTATTATTAGTAGTAGTATTAGTATTACTTTAATTACTAAACGAGTAATATTACAAAACGATTACCTATTTCTAACTTTCTTTGTAAGTACGATAGATTTTTCCGTTGTAGGGCATGATACATACATACATACATACATTAAAGTAGTGGATTATCGTAAGTGAATTAAATACATACATATATAGTGTTAAATCATATAGCGAACTCGTATTGCATAATATTATGAAGAAAATGAGCGAGAGAGAAGTATAACCATGTAAATGTGAGGGATGGAAAGGGTGTCGTTGCGAGAGAGAGAGACAAAGAAAGCAAAGATGCTACTACTACTACATACTACTACTACAACACATAATATATAACATGTACACACTGTAAATGAATACTATGCATAAAGTAGTATTTTATGCGTCGAGTCTAGAGGTACAGTGTAGTTAACTAGTGAAAATGGATCTAGATAAGCAGAGTAGATATATTACTACATATATTATACATACATACAGCTATACATACACAAGTAACTTGTTAGACTTACCCCATAGATATTGGATTACGTAGAAGCTGAAACTCTTAGTGTGTTGTTTGGAGGACGATGTCTTGCTGCTCCTAGTGTAATGTAGTACATAGAAGGAATTCACGATAGCGAAAAAATTATAGTTGCAATGTATTGATGAAAAAGAAAAGAAAGAAGGAAAGAGACACCGAGAGAATTAAGCAGTTGGCTTTTACTATTATTATTTACTACTACACGAGTTAAGAACATACCTACATAGTAAAACATTGATATGATCATGTCGTGTGCGTTTTATTTTTTATTGTAGTAAGTAATTATTGTATTGCTCTCCAAACTACGGAGTCTAATGAAATGAAGTGAGGTCAATTAGTAATAAAATTAAATTTTAGCGTCAAAAATCTCTGTGATACTGAATGAACTCCTACACGTAAATATAAAATAATAGCATAGTATTTAGAGACCTATCTATAGTCTAAACTTTACAACAACTACTACTCCTAAATTTATTCGTTTACACATACTATTTAGCTACTAAAATACACCTATATACTACTACTACTATATTACTAATACTATCTGCTGTAGTAATCTCTTTATTGATAACTTCCATAATAAATATAATACTGCATACTCAACTAGTAACTTATATGTGAAACAATCGAATCTTTGTCTCGATCTTCTCGACGAATTTTCTGAGAAAATATTTGCTTTCCTGTATGCATTCCTGTTTGGCAAACTCTGGTTAATGTAAAAGTTCAAATACTAAAACAAGACAAAGTCAATCAAATCAAAGCTAGACTATTACAATAGTAAGTATGAGTAAATAAAAAGAAAAATTGTGTATAATATCTTTGTATTGGGCTTTATATATTTGCTAATAATGAGAAAAAGAATGAAAAAGTGACATGGTAAACAATCAAAATCAGTAATTGTAACGAGAATGAAGAGGAAAAGAAAAGTTTACAGAGATGCATAAGAAATAATAAATGCGTACGTACATAGAATTTGTGGGAGACACTACTACTGCTACTAATTGTAAGCTATGCATTATAGTAACACAGAGTAAAAGTGTAGATTGAGTGCTGCTTTTTATGCATGGGTCGTTGTAGTTAGCTGTATGTGAGTAAGAACATTTGTGAGATGGAACGAGAGAGAGACATGAGATATGTATCGGATTACTTATATTATATAGTTTTATAGAAGTTGCTTTTTGATATGATCATGATGATAATGACAAATTGGGAGCAGATTAACTTACATTGGTCAGCACACATACATTCTTATCGGAATAGTGCTCCGCAAACTTTTTATACTCAACCGACCAACAAAATGGTTAAATTTCGAAATAATACAAATATTCATCTATGCACACAAATTTCAAAATAAGTTATTACCTCTAATTGTAACAATTATCAGAGTATTATGTGATTCCGTGATACACATCTAACTATGCATTCCAATATGAACTGACAAATTTAAATTATGTAATGAATCTCTGTATTGTTGTTAATTAAGTGGCAGCATTCCATATTGTCTGTATAACCAGAGTAGTATTTGCTTGAATTGATTGAACTAAAACATTTATATTATTATATTATATTATATTATACAGAGAGTGAATGTAATTTGTAAAATCCTTACTATAAAATATACAGTATAGTTTAATCAGTATAAAATATGTTGATACATTCCTGTTTGTTCATGCAGACAATAATTATTATAATATCAGCGTTTCTTGTCCACAGAATGTCCAATTGTTGTTCTCAAGTTTCATATTATTCATGTTGTCATTCTGCAGTCTACTAGTTGCTACTTTATGATTCACACAAGTGTAATATTATCGAATGAGTCCTGTTATTCACTTTACATTATATATTATATTACAAATACGATTATAATTCTATTGTTCTTAATCAACAGTATCATATTGTTATCACTACTTGTTATGGATATCATCATGATCATTTCATGGTCTATGATCACCCTCATCTGTTTCAATGTTGTTATCATTATAATGAATGTACATAACGACTCCTGTGCAAATCGAATAAACAAAGTTTTTGAGTTTTTCAAAAAATAAATGTCAATCGTTGTCCTCCATAATTTATTTTAATACACTTACACTTAATATCATGCATATAATATTTTCATATTGCTTATCAGTCTTCTGTAATTTAAATTTGAAACAAACACCAATAGCATAACCAATAACCAATAGCTAACAAGGGACAGTAGGGACATGTGGGACGCCGATTTTCATGAAAATTTACACAGACGATGCTTACGGCATATAAACATCGTGTGCAAAATATTGGCTGCCCATAAACGGGTTTTCATATTTTAAAAAAATAAATAAAAATTTCATCTTTGAAATTGAATTTTTCTTATGGGAAATTACATGCAAAATTTCATGTGAAGAAGGGTCCCCCCTGTGTCATTTTCCACTTTTTCATGAAATTTGAATTTTTGATACCAATGTCAGCAAAACATGTCAAAATGTATTTTAATAGTGTTTATTGTCAATTGTACTTAATAAGTCATAAATACCTTGCTAAACTAATGAAATACATTTTAAGGCTTGAATCAAATCGTTTATGAAAATAACTCAATAAATGCAGGTGCTTGTACAGTTACATGCACTATAAAAATCATTTGGATTGTTGGCCTTCATGTTGTAAGCATCAAATAATAGTGCTCCACCTTAATATTACTTCAGAATGAAACACTACGTGCATTAGCCCTACTCAATCTCCCACACTCACCTATGCATTAAATCGACAAGCTGCTGGTATTTCTCCTATTCATTTTGCGTTCATAATACTCCCTAACAAAATTCATCAGAGGTTTTTACCTTATAAGTGTTCGAAGTGACGCCCACCTTCTTCAATACATAAATTCAAGTGACGGATTCATTCGACTCTGACATTTTCAAGCATTTCTGGGGTGACTGTTAAGAACAAATCGATGATCCTAGCCTTTAATTACAAATCCAAGGATGTCAAGTCTGAGGAACGGTGAGGCCACTCAATGGTTATTGACAGTGGATATTGCAGTTGGCAATCTGTTGGGATGTGTACGGTTAAATTCCCTCGTCACACTAGACACTATACTACACTGAACATCCGACACACATGGTCACCGATTGAACTTTTTCCTATCGTGTCAACTCATTTTTATGCAAATGATAAACTACGGAATATGTAATTCTTTTAGCTTACATACATATTGTATTTAATGAATAAATTAATTGCTGTTTTACACCTGCAGTTACACATTTTTGATATTTCATTTGAGAACGCAAAATGAGTAGGACAACTACTAGTAACATGTCGATTTAATGCATATAGGTGAGTGTGGGAGGTTGAGTAGAGCTAATGCACGTAGTGTTTCATTCTGAACACCCTGTATGAATATTATCACTTATTAAGTACAATTGACAATAAACACTATTAAAATACATTTTGACATGTTTTGCTGACATTGGTATCAAAAATT